>APFE031049683.1:0-14625 GCA_000404065.3 Pinus taeda | reverse complement strand
CACTGAGATTTCAATCACTTAGAAACTTGAAAAAACATATTAGAAACAACGCACAAACAGAAATGAAAACTTCTCGTCCATTAGGCAAAGAGACAAAAGTTCTAGAAAACATAGGGCAACATATTAGGCCCGACCCGCAAACAGAAACTGTAAACTCTTGTCCATTAGGCAAACAGAGGAAACATTTATCTTTGCGTTTGCTTAAAGGCATTATACGGGAAAAATTGAAAACACATAAGATAAGACTCGCATTCAACACAACAACAATGAAACAAGAAATAGTCATAGAACACGTGGACTACAACCCATTTGTAACAAGATCAAAGAAGCTTTCAACACAATCAAAGAAATCAGGAAAATCTAGCGTATCGGTTCAGTCAAGATCAACAAACACATTAACACAATTATCGAAGTTTGATGAAATATATCAAAGACAAATAAGTGACACACCTATTTTCAATTGTTCATCATGTGAAAGAACCTTTTTCAAAAGGGACATTTTCTTGTTGCAGCAAGCAAATCAAACAAGACAAAATAAGATTAGGAAACTATCAACTAGTTTTGACGATGTTAAATCTCGTGTTCAAGATGGCTACATTTGTAAACACTGCAAAAAAGCAATTGAACATGGAACAATTGCTAAATATGCAGTTCCTGAACAAATAAGAAGAAACAATGCCACTAGAACACTCACACAACTCACTGAACTGGAAGAAAGACTAGTTGCATTAAGATTGCCCTTCTTGCAAATAAAAGAAATGGGCCATCGACATAAGAAGCCACAACTAGGCTTAACTGGAGGAGTTATCAATGTGCCCACAAATATTTCTAGAATTCAATCTGCATTGCCCCGAACTATAAAAGACACTGACACGGTTGCCGTTGTTCTCAAAAAGAGTTTAAGATTCAAAAGTGCATATGCATTTGGTCGAGTTAACATTTACAAAGTGATGAAAGCATTAAAACAATTATGCAAAAGAATGCTTTACAAGCTCGAGAACGCTACCATAGATGACAATTGGAAAGAGGCATTTCTACAAAATCAAGAGGCATATCAAAGTTCAAGTGACATTGATGATAGCGAAGACGATAACCAAGGAAACGATGAACCAACGACAAAAACATTGGTGCATGGATTCATTGATGCACACACTGTCTATGACCTTGTTAACAGATAAATTAACATTGCACCTACTGCCGGATACATGCCATTAGGAATCTTCAGAGATAAGTACTCAGAAGAAATGAGTTTTCCCTCGCTTTTCTATGGCAACAAATGCCCAGTTGAGATCTCCAAAAACTTTACATATCAAAGATCTGTCACTGGGAAGTGCTGCATAAAAACCACGATTTTGCTTATCATACTACAAACTTGTTTTATAAAGCAACTCACATTATCATAAATCAAGTCTTGAATACAATGTGGATTAGAATTAGAAAAGGGCAATTGAAATGTAGAAAACTAGTTGCAAGAGACGTTAAGTCAAAACCAAACCTAGATCGTATTTTAAATTCTGACATTGGGTACATGGATCTAAAAACAATTCGTACCTCGGCTGACTACCACCAGCAAATACGAAACAAACTCTATGCAATGATTCGACAACTAGGGCCTCCCACTTTCTTTGTTTCCTTTAGCAGTGCCGAGCATCTTTGGGATCCTTTAATGGATGCATTGAGAGACATAAAACATAATACTAGAAAACCAAAGACAAATGAACTTAATGAAAATGAAAGAAACAACCCTGTTACTTGTGTACGTTACTATAGATCTAGGAGGGGCGCACTACATCAATTGATATCTCATGATCACAAGTATTATGGAGAACTCAATGACCACTTCTATGTAACTGAATTCCAAAATCGGGGAAGTGAACATGAACATGGTTTACTTTGGATAAAATCTGCACCAATCTATGGTCAAAATGAAAACATTGAAGTTGAACAATTCGTTGACAATTACTTGTCAACTAATTCATTCCTACTTGCAAAGGAACTTAGAGCTCTACAACACCATTGTCACACAAAAAGTTGTAGGAAGCATGCAAAGTCTAATTGCAGATTTAATTTCCCGATACCACCCATGAAAGCAACAAAAATACTTGAGCCTCTTGAATTCGATAGTGATAGAACGAAAACACATGCAAAGCTAATCTTTGAAACAATAAACAACACAAGATACAATGAAAATGATACATTTGATAGCTTTTTGGCCAACCTTGGACTAGTACACAATGAATACATACATGCCATTCAATGTACACTCAATCGAACAACACTCTTATTGCAAAGAAAACCAATTGACACCTGGACAAATAGCTTTGCAAAACACATTCCGGGAATTTGGATTGCAAATACTGATTCTCAGTTTGTACTTGACTCATATGCAGCTGCAATGTATTGCAGTTCCTATATGACGAAAGAAGACAGAACACTCACGAGGACATTTAAAAACATACGCGAAGATCATGTGAGAGCAAAATCTGATATCCTAAAGACCATTAGTTCTTTAGGGAAAGCTTTGGTCAACTTGCAGCAAATGTCTACACAACAAGCAGTGCATATTGTGTTATCACTCCCACTAAATTGTAGTTCACGGAAGTGTGTATTCATTAACACATCTCCTGTGGATGATCGTGCATTTGTTCTTAAAAGAAAAAAGGACCTGCAAAAGGAGGCAGATGACTCAGAAGACATAATGTGCCCATCAATTATTGACTACTATGTTCTACGACCTACCACTATTGAACTTGTATGCTTAGCGGAATTTGCATCTAGTTATACAAAGAAAGGACAAAAACATAGAAAATCAAGTAGACCATATGTCATTCGATCTGTTAGATATAGCAAATACAAGGACATTGAAAACCACTGTAGAGAGCAATTAATGTTATACTACCCCTATCGAGTAAGTGAAACTACAATTAAGCAACATCACACAAGTTGGCAATCTGCATATCTTGCATTCGAAGAAATAGTCAAGCAAAATGAACAAAAGTTCAAATTTGTTACAACAACTACATGGGGTGACATAGATGACGCAATGCACAGAGTAGAAACAGAAACTGAACAAATATTCGACATAGATAGTTTGAGATCAAATGAAACAAAAACCACAACTTTTAACAAATCAATAGATGACAAATACGAAAACTATGACTTCCAAAATGACTTGGAACATTTCCAAGATACAAAAAAGTTTTCTCTACGGTCTACAAGGCCATATGAAATCGTCAAACAACCACATATACTTGAAGACATAGAGTACTATGAATTAATGCGTCAACTAAACACATAACAAGCAAGCATAGTGACTGATGTTATAACAAGAAAATTGTACAGACCAGACGAGCTAATCTATTTGTTCTTAACAGGAGGTGCAGGAACAGGAAAGACACACACAGCTAAGGCAATTTTCCAATCCTTAGTATGCATACACAATGTGGCATTTCCTTATAACCCATCACAACTAATAGGAATAATCACTGCACACACGGGCAAAGCTGCCTTTAATGCTGGTGGGGTGACATTGCATTCTGCATTCTATTTGCCCTTTAACAAAGCAGATTGCCCGTCCCTAAACAATGAAAAATTAGACACATTATCGAAGCATTTCCAACAATTGCGTGTACTCCTCATAGATGAGGCATCGCTTGTTGGTGCAACAACACTATATCAAATTGACAAGCGGCTGCGCCAAATCTTACACACACCAACTTCATACTTCGCTAATGTTGACATCATATTCTCTGGTGATCTTTACCAGGCGAACCCAGTCAGAGATTCTCTAATCTTTGAAAACCCAAAAATCCACAAAAACACAATTCCATATGACTTTTGGCCTGAGAAAATAAAATGTTATCAATTGCACACAGCAATGCGGCAAAAAGACCCATTGTTCATCGATGTACTAAATAGGATGAGATTAAACACGCAAACAGATCAAGATATTGCTTATGTAAACAATAACTGTTACAGGATGGCACCTTTAAGCCCAGTTTTCCCATACATTTTCTATCGAAACAAAGATGTCCATAATCACAATGCAAAAATGCTTTCTCTGACAGAAGGAGAACAAATAACGCTACTTGCAATTGATAACTACGAGACTCCTGGATCGAGCTATTTTGCTTTTGATAAAGCAATCTCATTGCCATCAACAATCACAGTTAAACAAAACATGTTAGTTGAACTATATGCAGGAAATTACAATACAAGTGATGGATTGGTTAATGGTGCTGAAGGGATTTTCAAATCCTATTCATCTAATAACAACGGACCTGACATTGTCTGGATAGAATTCTTAGACACAGAAATTGGCAAACAACAAAGAAACAAATTTAAACAACTATATGACATAAATATATCGCCAAATTGGACACCAATCCTGCGAATTGCAAAATCGCTAGCAATGTCTCATAACAAATTACAAATTACAATTCGGAAACAATTTCCAATCCAATTAGCCTGTGCACGAACAATACACCGAACACAAGGGTTGACATTAGATCAACTTGCATTTGACCCAACTGGTGTCACAAAACATGGTCTAGTCTACACTGCATTATCACGTGTTAGAACTATCGAGTCACTATACTTGATTAACAAACTGACACAATGAAACTTCCATATCAAAAACAAGATAATCAATGAAATGGCACGGCTAGAAACAATTGCTGCATGGAAACTAGAATTCACAAAGAAGAAATCTGATAACAAGGATCTTTTGTCAATTGCAAGTCTGAACACACGTAGTCTACGTGCACACCTTACTGACGTGATTCACCACAATGACTTAATGGACAATATGATCCTTTGTTTTCAAGAAACTCATCTCTACATTCCGCCAGTAGACAAAGAATTCTTATCATTCAATTTCGCCATTGCACATTCGACACATGGAATTCTTACTTGCATAAACAAGAAAATACCTATTAACGCAATAAAGACATTTTGCAAAAACAAAATAGAGCTTACCCTAATTGACATGTACTTCCAGCAGCCGATTTGCTTAATGAACATTTATGCAGCACCATTTGAACAAGTATCCACGATAACGCAAATAATAAAGGAAGCAAAATCGCAAACTACATATACTGATTGTGTTTTTTTAGTTATTGGTGATCTCAACATTGACATCAAACAACCAACAGCTCGCAGCAAAAACTTCGTACAATTTATGGAAATGGAAAACTTACAAGAAATAACAAGCAAACTATCTCCGCAACGGAAAACAATAATAGACCATATCTGGACAACTTTGCCAATAAAACAGTGTGAAATAAATGTAACATGGGCATATTGGTCTGATCATGGCATACTCTAAGCGCTACTACAACTCTAACGGTCCTTTTCTCTGCAATCTGTTAAACATGCCATAAAACAAAACCTATGTTTTCCACTTTTTTGCACTTTTGGCCTTCTCACTGCAATATCGATGTAGCATTGGTATACAAGTCTCTCTACAATTTGCTATGTTTTCCACTTTTTTTCACTCTTTCTTTTCTCACTGCAAAATCAATGTACCACTGGTACACAAGTTTCTCTACAATTTGCTAAACTTCATATCCAACTGAAAATCTATGTCTTGCAGCTACCTTGCAACACTCTGCCCAAACTAATCAAGGTAACAACAATGCGCTACTACAGCTCTAACGGTCCTTTTCTCTGCAATCTGTTAAACATGCCATAAAACAAAACCTATGTTTTCCACTTTTTTGCACTTTTGGCCTTCTCACTGCAATATCGATGTAGCATTGGTATACAAGTCTCTCTACAATTTGCTATGTTTTCCACTTTTTTGCACTCTTGCTTTTCTCACTGCAAAATCAATGTACCACTGGTACACAAGTTTCTCTACAATTTGCTAAACTTCATATCCGACTGAAAATATATGTCTTGCAGCTACCTTGCAACACTCTGCCCAAATTAATCAAGGTAACAACACAGAGAATAGTATTATGCACAGATCTAGAATTACATTGAACACATTTTTCTTATAAACCTAATAGCTTGTACTCATATGTGTACAGGTAACTACCATGAAAAGACAACACGAAGACACTACTGCTCCAGAACATTGCCCTCTCCCAGAAACTTCGAGCATCTCAGAAACTCAGAAAAGGTAACTAAATAACCTCTAAATCTTTCCTTACAAGTTTCATAATACAAAGATTATGTTAATTCAGATTCTTTTTAATATTGTAGAAAGTTTCATAATACAAAGATTATGTTAATTCAGATTCTTTTTAATATTGTTCTACAGGCATTATGCAAATTCAGATTCTTTTTAATATTGTTCTAAAGGCAAAAAGCTGAAGAGCAATCTGAACTAAGCTCGAGTCATGATTTATGCGCTCTAATTACCATACAGGAGCTGAAAAGCCTTCAACAAGGAAGAATCTTTCACGGGGATGTTCTTGTTATTTATAAGACAATTGTTGATCAAGCACACAGCATCCAATTGTTACGCGCTGACCTAGTAGATAGCAAAGGCAATATGGCAATCACACTCAATGTGCCACACAATCTCATTCCTACTGCCGAGCAAAAACTTGTAGTCGGCCAAGGAATTTGTATAAAAGATTTTAAAGTCTCTCCGAAAACAGTTTATGACCATTCAGACTGCAACTGGATATTAGTTTTACATGAGAAAAGTATCATAGAAACTATCCCAGCAGTGTGTACAGAATACAGATTTGTACCGACAACCACTATTAGCCAACTGACAAACACAACTGGATTTGCAATCGGTACAGTAGCTGGTCTTGTAACATCAGCTAAAGAAATAGGTAGCCAATATGTGCTAAATATCAAGGATGGCCCATGTCAAAAAGACACAGCTTCGGTATATACAAACTCAACGATTTATACTTTTTACATTTACTTAGAAGCAATTGCATTAGTGTTAACCCTTGGTACATTTTGCAATGTAGGTTTATCTTTTCATTGCATTATTGTTAACCCTTCCTACATTTTGCAATGCAGCTTTATCTTTTCAATACATTTAAGCCAATTTTCAAATTGATACAACAACAAATTTCAAAACAAGAAGCACCAATGGTGCTGTTTCGAAATGTTGTCAGAGGACCCCACGCATCTCTACGCACATGCAGATCCACTTTCATAACAGCGGTCAAATCGAACAGAGTACTAGAAGACCTGAGCAAACTAGCAATGGCAACAACAAAGGTTGTTTCCTAGTCCACAAAATATAATTTCTAATTCTTTATTTGTTGTTTTGCTAAATTATTCACTATTCTTCCAATTTATCTTTTTTATTACAAGATCTAATGCTAAAACTCCACTGCAACCTATTCTCCTAAATTATCATCTTTCATATATCGTCTTTGTAGTATTTTTTTATTACAATATTTAATTTTTTATTAAAATATCAAACCTTAAAACTGTACTTCAACATGAAGCAGGTCAAAGGAATGTTAACCATAGCAGATATACATGCAGACCCATTTGTCATAATCTGCAACAACTGCTCTGTTCCAGCAGACACATTTGGAACAGTTTCCGCAGATCAACTTAACTGTTCCACGTGTCAAGAGTTAACAACATACCAACGCTGTTTACAATTGCATTATGTCATCCAAACAGAAGGAAATGTTCAGCACAAGTGCATCCTAAAAGGCAATTTGCTTTTGGAGCTTTGTCCATCTCTAACAGGACTGACATATGAGAAATATCTAGAAGACGTTACTGATGTCACGTACAGCTTACGAGATTTCCATGTACACAGGAGCTTCCTGTTAGATAGTTCGGATGTCATTGTGCGTAGAGAATGACTTATTTTACCGTTTGTAACCTTTATTTTACCGTTTGTAACCTGCTGCTCAAGAAGAACTGGAACTATGAATTTTTGTCGAAGAATTTTTGTTTGGATCTCAGTTGTCATTCAAGATAACCTTTATTTTACCGTTTGTAACCTGCTGCTCAAGAAGAACTGGAACTATGAATTTTTGTTGAAGAATTCTTGTTTGGAGCTCAGTTGTCATTCAAGACCTGGATATCCATGTAATATATTTGTATTCTTATCACTGTTTTGGAACTTGTTTCTTTTCTTATCTGATTACTTTTTCGAACTACTTATTTCGAACTACTTATTTATTGAACTTTAGTTCTTAATTATTCAAGAACTAATATTTGTATTCTTATCACTATTTTGGAACTTGTTTCTTTTCTTATCTGATTACTTTTTCGAACTACTTATTTATTGAACTTTAGTTCTTAATTATTCAAGAACTAACTGCCTTCTTCTCTAATTAGTCATTCAACATTACTATTTTGAACCAAGTAGTCATTTAAAAACTAAGTGACTCGTGTTTGAGGGGGAGAGCTTTAATAAAATTGTCATACAACATCTCCATGAGGATTTTGTTTAACCTTTGATATTGCAAGATTCTAATTTGGTAGCTTTTTCAAGATGCATCCTTTTACTGTCCTCGTAATTTTGTCTTATTGCTTGTTGAACTGCTATTTCGGACTGCCATTGGCTCAGGTGTGTTGTGGTCCATGTGCTACTAAATCCTAAATCAGATGTACTTTAAGAAGGCACAGGATTTTGAGTACGGTTTAGGTGTTTATTTGCTGTATGGATCAGAAGATTTTGGAAAATACTAGATCATTGTGTCACATATTTCTATCCCAAGAAGCAAATTGTCGTAAGAAACTATGGTGAGCTAGATTATGCTGGTAGAAAGAATGGTCGATCAACTGTCGTTTTTATGTGTCACATACTGGAGTTGTCAGTAGGCAGCAGTGATGGTCAACTCAAGGCTTGTTTGTTTAATTAACTGCAGATTGTTTGTAAGAAAATATGGTGTTTTGTGAAAATATTAATACCAATAAGTTTCTTTACTATTCCCATCAGCCTTGTATAGTTCTGGTGTGATAGAAATTTCAATGTCCCTCTGTATTTCTAGTGCATATCTCTTTTACAGCTTACAAGTATTATGAAAATGATGGAAGGATGATTAGCAATAACAATTGATGTGCTCTGTATTCAGGTGGTGGCTCATTTGTCAGCCATTTATCCAAAAGATGCAGAAGCACCTTCTGCGGGGCTAGACGACATGACAAAACTTGCCTATTTGCATGAGCCAGGTGTTCTGCAAAATTTGTATGCTAGATTTGATCTTGATAAAATTTATGTAAGGGGCCTGCTTTGCTGTGCTTCTTTCTAACTAACACGTTTAGTGTTTTGGATACTTTTGAGAAGTACCTTCCTGTTTTACTACAATGGCACTTTAGAACTACCTAAAGCTATTCTGCTCTAATGGAACAACATCTTATTGACAGACATAGACAGGGAATATATTGATTGTTGTCAATCCTTTCAAAAAACTTCCACACTTGTATGACACCCGTATGATGGAACAATATAAAGGTGCTGCTTTTGGAGAGCTAAGTCCTCATGTTTTTGCAGTGGCAGATGCCTGTTACAGGTACCATCATGTCCTGGAGCAACAAGTCCTAGAAGTAAGAAACAACTGCATTCTTTGTCATACATATGGTTATAGGTAATGCTTCTCCATAGCTTATAGTGTACTTGTTGCTGTATTACTAAAATAATGTGTACTCGTTATGTCTACAGTCAAATCCCGTTCTTGAAGCTTTTGGTAATTCAAAAACCGTCAAAAACAACAATTCCAGGTGACTCATAGAAGCGCAACTATGATTTATTTTGTAACTAGCCAATTGAACTAAGCTCAACAAAATGGATTTCAGAATGACAGTGAAACATATGGTGCTTGTACATCTCATGATTCATCTGATAGAAAAGCATCTGTGATGCAGTCGTTTTGGCAAATTTGTTGAACTCCAGTTCGACAAAAATGGAAAGATATCAGGAGCTGCTCTGAGGATGTACCTTCTAGAAATTTCTCGTGTTTGTCAGGTCTCTGATCCAGAGAGAAATTATCACTGTTTCAATGTGGTTCCTAATTGTCTCTTTTGCAGAACCTTTTTTCCAGTGCTAGGGTTTATCAAAAGGATCTGGAAGCAACTTATACAACAATTCATTAATATTAAAATTGATGTTTCATTAATTTTAGTTTAATCCTTTAAATAGAGCCCAAGTTCTATTTAGTTTTAGTAATTGTTGCATCAATTTAGGGTTGCATTCCAGCATTCGTTGATATGTTTTTCTGGGGTTTTGTTTTGCCTAATTGTCTCTTTTGCAGAACCTTTTTTTCAGTGCTAGGGTTTATCAAAAGGATCTGGAAGCAATTGCTTAAAGTGCCATAAAGTGCTCGATTCTATTGCTGGCTTTGTAAAGACCACCGGTGCAATAGCGATCTTGAAATTATTGCATGAGCAGAGCCCAAGTTCTAATTCACTGCATTTTTTTCCCTTGGTTTTCCCAGATAACCATACTGGGACGCATTGCATTGTTAGAAGATTTTGGAAAATACTAGATCATTGTGTCACATATTTCTATCCCAAGAAGCAAATTGTCGTAAGAAACTATGGTGAGCTAGATTATGCTGGTAGAAAGAATGGTCGATCAACTGTCGTTTTTATGTGTCACATACTGGAGTTGTCAGCAGGCAGCAGTGATGGTCAAGTCAAGGCTTGTCTGTTTAATTAATTGCAGATTGTTTGTAAGAAAATATGGTGTTTTGTGAAAATATTAATACCAGTAAGTTTCTTTACTATTCCCATCAGCCTTGTATAGTTATGGTGTGATAGAAATTTCAATGTCCCTCTGTATTTCTAGTGCATATCTCTTTTACAACTTACAAGTATTATGAAAATGATGGAAGGATGATTAGCAATAACAATTGATGTGCTCTGTATTCATGTGGTGGCTCATTTGTCAGCCATTTATCCAAAAGATGCAGAAGCACCTTCTGCGGGGCTAGACGACATGACGAAACTTGCCTATTTGCATGAGCCAAGTGTTCTACAAAATTTGTATGCTAGATTTGATCTTGATAAAATTTATGTAAGGGGCCTGCTTTGCTATGCTTCTTTCTAACTAACACGTTTAGTGTTTTGGATACTTTTGAGAAGTACCTTCCTGTTTTACTACAATGGCACTTTAGAACTACCTAAAGCTATTCTGGTCTAATGGAACAACATCTTATTGACAGACATAGACAGGGAATATATTGATTGCTGTCAATCCTTTCAAAAAACTTCCACACTTGTATGATACCCGTATGATGGAACAATATAAAGGTGCTGCTTTTGGAGAGCTAAGTCCTCATGTTTTTGCAGTGGCAGATGCCTGTTACAGGTACCTGCTTCTTTCTAACTAACACGTTTAGTGTTTTGGATACTTTTGAGAAGTACCTTCCTGTTTTACTACAATGGCACTTTAGAACTACCTAAAGCTATTCTGGTCTAATGGAACAACATCTTATTGACAGACATAGACAGGGAATATATTGATTGCTGCCAATCCTTTCAAAAAACTTCCACACTTGTATGATACCCGTATGATGGAACAATATAAAGGTGCTGCTTTTGGAGAGCTAAGTCCTCCTGTTTTTGCAGTGGCAGATGCCTGTTACAGGTACCATCATGTCCTGGAGCAACAAGTTTTCGAACTACTTATTTATTGAACTTTAGTTCTTAATTATTCAAGAACTAATATTTGTATTCTTATCACTATTTTGGAACTTGTTTCTTTTCTTATCTGATTACTTTTTCGAACTACTTATTTATTGAACTTTAGTTCTTAATTATTCAAGAACTAACTGCCTTCTTCTCTAATTAGTCATTCAACATTACTATTTTGAACCAAGTAGTCATTTAAAAACTAAGTGACTCGTGTTTGAGGGGGAGAGCTTTAATAAAATTGTCATACAACATCTCCATGAGGATTTTGTTTAACCGTTGATATTGCAAGATCCTAATTTGGTAGCTTTTTCAAGATGCATCCTTTTACTGTCCTCGTAATTTTGTCTTATTGCTTGTTGAACTGCTATTTCGGACCGCCATTGGCTCAGGTGTGTTGTGGTCCATGTGCTACTAAATCCTAAATCAGATGTACTTTAAGAAGGCACATGATTTTGAGTACGGTTTAGGTGTTTATTTTCTATATGGATCAGAAGATTTTGGAAAATACTAGATCATTGTGTCACATATTTCTATCCCAAGAAGCAAATTGTCGTAAGAAACTATGGTGAGCTAGATTATGCTGGTAGAAAGAATGGTCGATCAACTGTCATTTTTATGTGTCACATACTGGAGTTGTCAGCAGGCAGCAGTGATGGTCAACTCAAGGCTTGTCTGTTTAATTAATTGCAGATTGTTTGTAAGAAAATATGGTGTTTTGTGAAAATATTAATACCAATAAGTTTCTTTACTATTCCCATCAGCCTTGTATAGTTCTGGTGTGATAGAAATTTCAATGTCCCACTGTATTTCTAGTGCATATCTCTTTTACAGCTTACAAGTATTATGAAAATGATGGAAGGATGATTAGCAATAACAATTGATGTGCTCTCTATTCAGGTGGTGGCTCATTTGTCAGCGATTTATCCAAAAGATGCAGAAGCACCTTCTGCGGGGCTAGACGACATGACGAAACTTGCCTATTTGCATGAGCCAGGTGTTCTACAAAATTTGTATGCTAGATTTGATCTTGATAAAATTTATGTAAGGGGCCTGCTTTGCTGTGCTTCTTTCTAACTAACACGTTTAGTGTTTTGGATACTTTTGAGAAGTACCTTCCTGTTTTACTACAATGGCACTTTAGAACTACCTAAAGCTATTCTGGTCTAATGGAACAACATCTTATTGACAGACATAGACAGGGAATATATTGATTGCTGTCAATCCTTTCAAAAAACTTCCACACTTGTATGACACCCGTATGATGGAACAATATAAAGGTGCTGCTTTTGGAGAGCTAAGTCCTCATGTTTTTGCAGTGGTAGATGCCTGTTACAGGTACCATCATGTCCTGGAGCAACAAGTCCTGGAAGTAAGAAACAACTGCATTCTTTGTCATACATATGGTTATAGGTAATGCTTCTCCATAGCTTATAGTGTACTTGTTGCTGTATTACTAAAATAATGTGTACTTGTTATGTCTACAGTCAAATCCCGTTCTTGAAGCTTTTGGTAATTCAAAAACCGTCAAAAACAACAATTCCAGGTGACTCATAGAAGCACAACTATGATTTATTTTGTAACTAGCCAATTGAACTAAGCTCAACAAAATGGATTTCAGAATGACAGTGAAACATATGGTGCTTGTATATCTCATGATTCATCTGATAGAAAACCATCTATGATGCAGTCGTTTTGGCAAATTTGTTGAACTCCAGTTCGACAAAAATGGAAAGATATCAGGAGCTGCTCTGAGGATGTACCTTCTAGAAATTTCTCGTGTTTGTCAGGTCTCTGATCCAGAGAGAAATTATCACTGTTTCAATGTGGTTCCTAATTGTCTCTTTTGCAGAACCTTTTTTCCAGTGCTAGGGTTTATCAAAAGGATCTGGAAGCAACTTATACAACAATTCATTAATATTAAAATTGATGTTTCATTAATTTTAGTTTAATCCTTTAAATAGAGCCCAAGTTCTATTTCGTTTTAGTAATTGTTGCATCAATGTAGGGTTGCATTCCAACATTCGTTGATATGTTTTTCTGGGGTTTTGTTTTGCCTAATTGTCTCTTTTGCAGAACCTTTTTTTCACTGCTAGGGTTTATCAAAAGGATCTGGAAGCAATTGCTTAAAGTGCCATAAAGTGCTCGATTCTATTGCTGGCTTTGTAAAGACCACCGGTGCAATAGCGATCTTGAAATTATTGCATGAGCAGAGCCCAAGTTCTAATTCACTGCATTTTTTTCCCTTGGTTTTCCCAGATAACCATACTGGGAAGCATTGCATTGTTAGAAGATTTTGGAAAATACTAGATCATTGTGTCACATATTTCTATCCCAAGAAGCAAATTGTCGTAAGAAACTATGGTGAGCTAGATTATGCTGGTAGAAAGAATGGTCGATCAACTGTCATTTTTATGTGTCACATACTGGAGTTGTCAGCAGGCAGCAGTGATGGTCAACTCAAGGCTTGTCTGTTTAATTAATTGCAGATTGTTTGTAAGAAAATATGGTGTTTTGTGAAAATATTAATACCAATAAGTTTCTTTACTATTCCCATCAGCCTTGTATAGTTCTGGTGTGATAGAAATTTCAATGTCCCACTGTATTTCTAGTGCATATCTCTTTTACAGCTTACAAGTATTATGAAAATGATGGAAGGATGATTAGCAATAACAATTGATGTGCTCTCTATTCAGGTGGTGGCTCATTTGTCAGCCATTTATCCAAAAGATGCAGAAGCACCTTCTGCGGGGCTAACTTGCCTATTTGCATGAGCCAGGTGTTCTACAAAATTTGTATGCTAGATTTGATCTTGATAAAATTTATGTAAGGGGCCTGCTTTGCTGTGCTTCTTTCTAACTAACACGTTTAGTGTTTTGGATACTTTTGACAAGTACCTTCCTGTTTTACTACAATGGCACTTTAGAACTACCTAAAGCTATTCTGGTCTAATGGAACAACATCTTATTGACAGACATACACAGCGAATATATTGATTGCTGTCAATCCTTTCAAAAAACTTCCATACTTGTATGATACCCGTATGATGGA
>APFE031049679.1:198606-209926 GCA_000404065.3 Pinus taeda | reverse complement strand
ATTTGAAGTCAGACATGGACGAATTGAAGATAAATATGAATAAGTTGCTACAAGAAATGGTCACTAAGGGTGAAAGGGTAGTAAAGGAAACTCATGATGAGAACAAAAGAAATGTTAATCATGATTCCATAGACTCTAATGTGGTGTCAAAGACCCATAATATTCCAAAAATCGATATGAGGAAGGTTGATGGCAAGGATCCCACAACATGGATATTACAGATGGAGCAATTTTTCGATCTCAATAATGTGCAAAACACACAAAAGGTACGTATGGAAACTTTATATTTGGAACCAAATCAGTTTGTATGGTATCAATGGCCTTGCTCTCGTAAACAATTTATCACTTGGGCAATTTTTACGGAAGAATTGATGGCACATTATGAGGATACAAAAAGCAACACTTTTTTTAGCCAAATGATAAGTCTCAAACAAAAGGGTTCAATAATGGAGCACATTAAGGAGTTCCAAAAATTGAACATAAGTGTAAAAAATATTCCAAAGGAGCATAGGATTGATGTGTTCATAGGGACTTTAAAGGTAATATCCAACATGATGTTCGCCTTTGGGAACCTGATTCATTAGAGAAGACATTCAGGTTGGCAAGAAAAATGGAAAGCAAAATTCTGGCAACCAGGAAGCATACCAGTCACAACTATAAAGATGGAAGTGTTGTTACCCCTAGCCTTCCAAAACCTATAAGGTTGACACCAAAAAAATTGGAAGAAAAAAGAGCAAAAGGGCTTTGTTACAGTTGTGATAACAAATACACTAAGGGTCATAAGTGTGCTGAGAAGAAATTATTCTACATAGATTGTGAAGAGGAAAACGAAAATGAATAAGAAAGGTCAAAAGAAGAGGATATACTCCAAGAACAAAGCCTAGATGAAGAAAAAATAAATCCGACCATATCTTGTAATGCATTGGTGGGAATTACCACTCCTCAAACCATCAAGATAGAAGGACAAATCAAGAAGAAAAAGGTAATAGTTTTGATTGATTCAAGAAGCACCCACAATTTTACTCATTGTAAGGTAGCAAAAGAATTGAATTGCTTCCTATATCTAGCACCAGAGTGTCAAGTGATGATTGTAAATGGAGGAACAATAAATTTCTCTGGAAAGTGCCATAATATCAAGCTGTCCCTAGGAGAATATGTATTGACTAGCCCAATGCTTTCCATTCCAATGGGAGGTGCTGATGATGTACTAGGAGTCCAATGGCTATAATCCTTGGGTACAATAGCTTTTAATTTTCAAGAAATTTCATCAAATTTTCTACGAAAGGAAAGGAAGTTGAATTAAGGGGGGAAACCAGGAAAGATAATCAGCTCTAACGGTATGACAAAGCTTCTAAAAAAGGAAAAAAGAGGTGTAATTGCACAATTATGTTCGCTAGATGTTTCCACATCGGAATCATCTATTTCTCCAGAACTCCAAAAAGTCTTGCACAATCATTCCAAGGTATTTGAGACTCCCAAAGGTCTCCCACCTATTCGTGATCATGATCATGCTATTCACCTGATTCCAGGAAGTGTTCCTCCAAACATCAGGCCGTACAGATATCCTATGCCCAAAAGAGTGAAATTGAACGTATGGTTGCAGAAATGCTAGAGGCTGGTATAATTCAACTAGTCAAAGCTCTTTCTCTGCTCCAGTAGTATTGGTGCACAAGAAGGATGGATCATGGCGCATGTGTCCAGATTATAGGAGCTCAACAAGCTCACTATTAAAGATAAGTTTCCCATTCCTGTCATTGATGAATTACTGGATGAATTGCATGGATCAATTTACTTCACCAAGTTGGATCTTCGTTAAAGATATCATCAAATCAGAATGAAGACTGAAGACATTCCAAAAACAACATTTAGAACTCATGAGGGTCATTATGAATTTTTGGTCATGCCTTTTGGCCTTACCAATGCACCTTCAACATTTCAAGGGTTGATGAATTCATTTTTCAAACCATTCCTTAGAAAATTTGTGTTAGTATTTTTTGATGATATACTAATCTACAACAAGTCTTGGAAGGATCATGTTGAACATGTTGACACGGTGCTACAACTATTGGAGGAGAAACAATTATATGCAAAAAGATCCAAATGCTTCTTTGGAGTCCAAGAGGTGGAATATCTGGGTCATATTGTATCTCACGGAGTTAAGGTAGACCCTAGCAAAATTAAAGCCATTAAGGAATGGAAAATCCCCACATCCATAAAGCATCTGCGAGGATTTTTCGGGTTGACAGGGTAGTATCGCAAGTTTGTTAAGAATTATGGAAGAATAGTAGCACCTCTAACAACATTATTGAAGAAAGATGCATTTTCATGGACTCCAGAAGAAACAAAGGCCTTCGAACATCTTAAAGAGGCAATGTGCCAAGCACCTTTCTTAGCTACACCGGACTTCACAAAAACCTTTATTGTGGAATGTGATGCTTCAGGAAATGGAATTGGTGATGTTTTAATGCAAGATGAAAGACCCATTTCTTTTGAAGTTCGTCCAATCAAGGGAAAGTTTTTACACAAAGCTATTTATGAGAAGGAAATGTTGGCAATACTCCATGCACTTAAGAAATGGCGACCCTACCTAATGGGAAGACACTTCAAGGTAAAAACGGAACATGATAGCCTTAAATACTTTTTAGAACAAAGATTATCCTCTGAAGAGCAACAAAAATGGGTCACAAAGATGTTGTTATGACTTTGAAATCATCTACAAAAAAGGGAAGCAAAATGTGGTGGCAGATGCACTCTCAAGAAAGGATGAGGATGTGGAAGCGTTGTTGTGTGTCATTTCTATTATCCAACTAGATTGGATAAACGAAGCAAGGGAGGAATGGAATAATGATGAAGAAGTGTGGGCACTTATTCAAAAGTTACAACAAGATTCCAGTACATCTGATACATTTAGCCGGCAAAATGATCCATTATGGTAAAAAGATCGCTTATACCTCTGTAAGAATTCGCAACTCAAACAAAAGATTCTTATGGAATTGCACACTTCTCCCTTAGGAGGGCACTCAAGATTTTTAAAAACTTAACACAGGGTTAAGAGGGAATTTTTTTGGGATGGCCTTAAATCGGATATTCAAAAGTTTGTGGCGGAATGTTTGGTTTGCCAACAAAATAAAGTTGAAACAATTAAGATCCCTGGTCTATTACAACCTTTATCCATTCCAAGCCAACATTGGGAGGAGGTTTCAATGTATTTTATCACAAGTTTACCCAAGTCTGAGGGAAAGAGTGTCATCATGGTGGTAGTTGATAGACTTACCAAGTATGCACACTTTTTTGCATTATCACATCCATTGAAAGCGAGTACAGTTTCTACTGAATTTATGGAAACAATTCAAAAGCTACATGGAAACCCAAAGATTATTGTAAGTGATAGAGATCCCATTTTCACTGGAAATTTTTGGACAAAGTTATTTTCTTGTCTTGGTACTCAGTTAACTCATAGCTCCTCTTATCATCCTCAATTTGTTGGGAAAACTGAGATAGTAAACAAATGTTTAGAAGGATATCTTCGTTGCTTTGTATCTGATAAACAGACACAATGAGTCAAATGGTTTCCTTTGGCTAAATGGTGGTATAACACTTCCTTCCATACAGCAACAAAAATGACCCCATTTATCGCACTTCATGGATATCAGCCACCATCCATCGCATCATATTTAAGAGAAAATTCTAAGGTTCAAGCAGTGGAACATCACATCGAACATCAATAACAAGTCCTCCAACTCTTAAAGGATAACCTCGTGTTGGCACATAATAGAATGAAACAACAGGAAGATCAACATCGCAGCGAAAGAAGTTTTGATGTAGGTGATTGGGTATTCCTACGACTACAACCATATAAAAAAATGTCCCTCAAGCAAGCTAAGAAGGATAATAAATTATCGCCAAAGTATTATGGTCTGTACAAGGTGTTGCAAAAGATTGGTACTATGGCATACAAATTGGAGCTTCCTGCAGCATCTTGAGTGCACCCAGTTTTCCATGTTTCATGTTTAAAGAAGGTTATAGGAAACAAGCTCCTAGTTCAAACAATATTGCCAGAACTTGACAAGGAAGGAAAAATTATATTGGAACCGGGAGCAGTCACAAAAACAAGGACTCGACAGCTACGAAATCGATCAATTTCGAAGTATCTCATCAAGTAGAAGAACTTATCCACTGAAGTTTTCACATGGGAGGATGAGAATTTTGTACAGAAGCATCTAGACCTACTCAAGCGTTAAGGACAACGCTTTTTTTGAAGGATAGGGGCATGAAAGGTCCCTAGAATACTAGTGATTACCCCATTACTATTGTAGTTGTATCCCTTATTAATATTGTTGTGCCCCTATTGTCCCCATATTTTATTTACTGTGCCCCATAGAATCCCTCTATTGTTATTTTTATGGCTTTATATTATTATTGTTAGGTCGGCTGGGTTATATTGTGACTCCTTAGACTCCTATATATAGAAAGGAGGTTTTGTCATTTGAATCATCAAAGAATTGTTCATTTATGTAATGTAAAGTAGTTTCCCCCTCGAAGAGGCTAAATTCTAAGGCATTGATCTATCTTTTCTATCTTTTTCTTGAGCTGGTTTCATAACAATGACTGAAGGGACCATACTGGGTTATGCAATATCTCAACAAGGACTGCAGGTGGACCCCAAGAAAATTGCCATCATCCAAAGGGTCCCACCTCCTCACAAGGTGAGAGATGTCAGAAGCTTCCTAGGCTTAGCTGGATATTACAAAAGATTCATTAAAGACTTCAGAAAGATAGCCTCTCGTTTGTTTGGCCTCCTAGGTAAAGATGTTGAGTTCATATGATCAAAAAACTGTCAAAAAGCCCTAGATACCTTGAAAATCAAGCTAGTGACTGCCCCAATTCTCAGAGGCCCAAACTGAGCCCTACCCTTTCACATTCACACAGATGCCTTGAACAAAGAAATAGGAGTAGCCTTAGGAAAAATTGACTAAAATTTACCTTATGCCATATACTTTATAAGCAAAAACTTGTCAAAGGCAGAGTTAAATTATACAATGACTGAGAAGGAACTCCTAGATGTTGTGCATTCCTTAAACAAATTATGACATTACATCACAAGCTATCAAACCTTTGTGCACACTGATCATGCTGCAATTAGATATTTAATGAACAAACCAAATGTAAATGCTTACGTTATTATATGGTTTCTTTTACTGTAGTAGTTTGAACTGACCATTATTGATAAGCCTGGTAAAGAGAATGTTGTTGCTGACTTTTTATCTAGAGTAAATTTTCCTGTAGGTGAAGAAGGAATGGTGGATGACCAAATGCCGGATGAACACCTATTTTTTATATCAGTACTCTCTCCATGGTTTTCTGATATAGCAAACTACTTGGTTTCAACACATTTCCCACCACACCTATCCTCAAAAGAGAAGAGCAAGATAGTAAGGAAAAGCACCCCTTTCACCTGGATTGGAGGCAATCTCTTCAAACTTGGCCCAGAATAGATCTTGAGAAGGTGTGTCAAGGAGGAGGAAGTATTTTACATCCTCATAACTTGTCATGACGGGCCTTGTGGAGATCATTTTGCAGCAAAAAGAACCGCCTTCAAGATATTGCAAGCAGGCTACTACTGGCCCACTCTTCATCAGGATGTGAGGAGATATACAAGTCAGTGTGATTGGTGTCAGAGGATGGGAAAGCCCACTCCAAAGAATGAAATGCCCATGCAACCTCAAGTGACCTTTGAGCCATTTGAGAAGTGGGGCATGGACTTTGTGGGGCCTACCAATCCCCCTTCAAAGCAGAAGCAATACATCATTGTGTGCACCGACTACCTGACAAAGTGGGTAGAGACAAAAGAAATCAAAGCAGTGAAAAAGGAAAAAAGAGTTGAGTTTTTAAGGGAAAACATATTCTACAAGTTCGGGTATCTGAGAGAGTTGGTCACAGACCAAGGCAACTAGTTCACTTCCAACCTGATTGAAGATCTGCTCACACATCATAATATCAAGCACAGGACTTCCACCCCTTACCATACACAAGCCAATGGGCAAGTGGAGGTCACTAATAGAGCATTGGAAGGGATCCTAACCAAGGTAGTGAGTAGCAGCAAAAAATACTAGGCATACAGATTAGATGAGGCCACTTGGGCCTACAACACAACATGGAAGACCACCACCGGGTTCACACCCTATGAACTAGTCTATGGGAAGAAGGCTTTGTTGTTAATAGAGTTTGAACTCAATACCCTAAGGATGGCAGCTCAGCTGGACCTAGACCTCAGCCATGGATAGAAAGAGAGACTACTTCAGCTTAATGGATTGGATGAATACAAATTGCAGGCCCTTCTCCATACAGAGGTAGTTCAGCTTCAGAGAAAGATATGGCATGACAGAAATATTAGGGAGAAGTAATTCCAGGAGGGAGATTGGGCACTACTCTATGATTCAAGATACAAGGATTTCAAAGGCGAGCTGAGGACAAGATGGCTGGGACCCTACATAGTGGAGAAATGCAATGACAATGGCTTAGTTCTGATCAAAACCATTAATGATGAAGCCATACCCATGCTTGTCAATAGACATTGGTTGAAATTCTACAAGAAACCCCTCTCTAAGCAAGAGTTTATTGAAGATTTGAATAAAATAGTGATGGTAGTGGAGCATGTCTTAGCTTCCATTTCACCCATTCACTAAAGGAAAAAAAAGAAAGAAATAAGGACTCAAGTGAAAACCTCCATGAGGCACTTGAGTCCCATCATTGGGTTGAAAACCTCTTCTGAGGTGGCTCAGTGATGTCAAAAGAGAAAAAGGGAAAAGAATAAGATCCTTGGGTGAAAACCTCCCTTGGAGGCGCCTAGGGTAGGAAACTAAGGTGAAAACCTCTCTAAAGTGCCCTAGTTGTTTTCAAAAAAAAAAGAGAAGAAAAAATGAATCTTTATTATATTGCAGGATTGTAGGACGACTAAAGGGAGCAAGAGAAGGTGCTAAGGGGACCTTGACATTCACACCAAAATCCATCTCATCTTCTCCACACCTTCCTCCATCATTTTTGGTATCTATTTCACCCCACTGTACCTCTTTTTCCAAAACTGTGTTTTCTACAGGAGGCTCTGTGTTTTCTATAGGAGGCTCCTGTAGGAATTATAGAGAGCCAAAAATGTCTACAGAAGGCAGTTTGAGGGACAATAAAAGCTTCATGAGGAACCTATAATCCCTCTTACCATCTTCAAACCTATTTGCCATCATTTCCAATCTTTCATCATTATTTTTTTCCTTTCCAAAGAAAAAAACACAAAAAAACAATCTTTCAGTTTTGAAAAAAAAAAAAAAAACAAAAAAAAGGAGGAAAAAGTACCATAAACTTCACCTAGAACTTACCTACTATCCCTCCATCATGCATCTCCACCTTTGGCATCATTCTCGAGCTCCCAACATATGGAAATAGCTGAATTTTCAAGGGGAGAAGCAGCTACAAGAGCTTAATTCCTGTAGCAGCTAATCCCATAGAAGTCCAACACTAGCAGCAAGGGACAGCAAATCTGAAGGTTGAGGAGGAACATGTAGCTCAGATCCAACAAAATAAGAACCTACAAAAGAACACAACAACACATCAGCAAGCAGAGACAACATGCATGAAGGAAAATGAAGGCATGTAGCAGAGAAAGCCACATCACCTCATAGTCGATGGCAGCAAATACACTTGGATCACAGGTAAGTAGCTAAATCACTCCTCTATCTGCATTTATGTAATTAGAAATCATGCAAATGAAATGAGATAGCTGAGATCGAATGAGGGAAAGGTGGCCAGTTAATTTGGCCACCTTCATTTAGTTGACTCCACTCACCTGAGATGTCACCCACACGTGTGCACAGTCAACTCAAGCACAAGATGCCAAGGGCAGGTAGTGGGAGGAAGAGTTAACTCTGATGCAATAATGAGGGATGATTATGAGGAGGGGGCATGATGACCAAGTAGATGGGGACCAAAGGCCCTAATTTGGGCAACGTACACCTTGCCAGCTCAACGCTCATAACTGAAAATATCCATAAAGGGTAATGAGCCATTCTCCTCGAGCATTCTCACCACCTTTTCTTTACCCTCTCCACATAACTCAGCCACATAACAGTCTTCTTGTGACCCCACAACTTCATAACCACCATCCTCCATCGATTTATTCCATATTTTCTCTCTCGGCATTTTCTATAGGAGCACTAACAGGAAATCTACAAGAGGGACAGGAGGCTTCTATAGGAGGGGTAGTGAGTCATTTTGAAGTGAGAAAACACAATTTGTGGTACAAATTTCAGTCTAAAGAGGCAGGGTTCATGAATGCCTTCATTGAATATTGAAATATGAAAGATTTAGTCTGGAATTGAAGATAAAAAGAATCTTTAGGAGGGTAGAAATACATAAAAATTTCTGTTAAAAAAAAAAAACAATCCTCACTGTTTTTCTAGTTCACTCAAAATTCTTTGTCTCCACCTTCATATCTGGTTTTTTTCAAAAATAAGTATAGGAAGTATGATAGAGTGGTTTATAAGAAAAGATCCCGCTAACTCCACTAGGCTCCATGCACATCATCAAGTGGTGAACATATTTACAAGGGCAAACTGGATGAACTTCTTTGAGAAGTTTAGAGGGTTTGATGATGAAATTGCCCATGAATTTTCTCTCTCTCTGGTCCCTCACACAAGAACTCATGCTACTGTAACCATTAGAGGCCTCTCCATTGAAATAAACCCTGAATTCATCAGTAGGGTCACTAACCTTCCTCTTGGGCTACCTAGGAGTAAAGATGAGAAACCAATTGGCCAGGCTGCCAAGAAGAAATTTTTCCAAGATAATGAAACCCCTATTGAAGACAAAAATGGAATCAGGAGGGATAGTATACCATATCCCTGGGATGAAGTTAGCTACCAAATAATCAAATACATTTCTTGTGAGGGGAGGTACAACATTATTTATGGATACCATTTCAGAATCCTCCAAGACTTGAGATATGGCATGGATACCCCAGCACATCAAAAGCTTAATATCCCTTACATTCTCCTTCAATCCCTCATTAGCTCCAGCACCAAGGTGCAAAAAGGAAATTCATAGCAGCTAGCTCACCATGGCCTAATCAAGATCCTAGTAGAAGCGGCCCTCCATACCCTTACACTCCCTATAGTATGGGAAGTTTTTAGAAACATGACAGTTAAGGATGACATCAAGGCATTAACCTATGATGTCAGTCCTGCTGTCAGTGAGGAGGGAGAACGGAAAGGAGGAGAAGATGAAGCTAGTGGTGATGTAGCAGAAAAAGAGACAAAAGAGGTAGAAAATGAGATAGAGCAGGAGGATGAAAAATAGATAGAACAAGTAGAAAAAGAGACAGAGTAGGAGGAGGAAAAAAGGACAGAAGAGGGAGAAAAGGAGGCAGAGAGGGCAGAGCAAAGAGAAGAATCCCCTGAAACTTTGGAAAGAGAAGCAACAACTGCCCTCACTGCCCTCAGTACACCTAGCAAGAAGAATCAGAAGAGGAAAAGACAAAACTCCATGTATTTCAGGGCAAGGAAGAGTACCCAAATTAAAATAGGAAAACCTCAACCCTCATCAACAACTACCATTCACATTGAAGATTCACCATCTACAAAGGTGAAAGAATTTCCTTCCAAGACACCCATTGCCTGTGAAAGAGGGACTACAAGACCTTCTACATGGAAGGGGAAGGAAATTCTACATGACCAAAAACCAAACCTAGAGGAGGCTGAAACAATCGTATAAGAGACACTGTCCAAACTACAGGAGACTCAAAACCTTGAGGAAAGGATAGGAGGATAGACAGAGGTGAAAGAAGAAGCACAAGAGCTACAAGAACCTAACCCCCAGCCTAATCTTGACTCCTATTACAGAATACTTGAGGGAGGCAAGATAATCCCACAGAAATTTGCAATTCCACTGTTTTTCGAATTGGAAAAAGAGAGAGTGAGAACACATAGGTGGATGAAAATATCCAATTCCAAAAGAGTTGACAATATTGGCCACATGGAAAACAAACTTAGGGAAATGGGTAGGGAATTGAGTGCTCTCTGAGACAGAGAAGTCATCACAAGAAGCCACCTTGAGAAGGAGAATGAAATACTAAGGAGGCAGCTATAGGAGAAAGATACTCATTTGGCATACATGGCTAACTTATCCATGGAGGCATTACAATGAAGAACACTAGCCAAATCTTATGGCCTCTATCTGAAGGATCAATGGCTTCAATTCCAAATAAAAACTTTGGCACAAAGAGGCAGAATGCCTTTCCAAGATTACAAGAAATTCATGGATTTGTGTGACCAAAGAACCTCCGAAGACAAAGCAAAGATGGCAAAGTTTTATCTACATAACATGGCCATCACAGACCTAAATGTGTGGGACCCCAATACCAAGCTAGGGGATCTGCAATTAATGGCCATGGCATCATGGATGAACTATGAAGAATTGAGGGTAGCAAAAATGAAAAAATTGATGATAAAAGAGTAGAATGAACCACTAATGATAAGAGCTGAGCCATTAGATCCTATGGCACTTATCAGCACACACAAACCTACTTGTCAATGACCTTCAGATTTCCCCTAAATATCTAGCCTATCAAGCACAAGCCATTGCACTCTTTGAAGATATGCAAAGGCTACTTGGGGATGACTGTGTGCATGCATGTAAGAGAAGATGGAACACCCTACCCCACAGCTTGCACATCAGAGAATACCATTCTCCCATGAGCTTGAGGGATGCATTGAAAAGAGTGCCAATGTACAAGCACTCCATGCAAAGGCTAAAGGTAAACTAGATTGGCCTCAAACTGAGTCCTACGCTCCTATTAGGCATGCTAGAAGGCAGAAGAGAAGAATAAGAGAAGGATCAGTGGAAGGACATAGACAAAATAACAATATTTTATGGAGAACATAAGCATACCACATCAAAAGCCTGGAATGCTAGGGAGGCCAATAGGGCCATAAAAGATGAAGAGATTGACTAGGTTGCTCAGAGGATGAGCAACAGCTTTAGTAGGGGGTGATGATGTGCCTTAGGGGTGATTTTAGGGGCGAATGTTCGCTCTTTGGCGAGATTAAGGGGTTTTAAATTTTTAGTGGGCGAATATTTTGTATCATAGTACATTTTTACAAATCACCTCAAATAGCACACCTTATTTTAAGGGAGAGGGTAAAAAAGGTAAATTTAGCCCTTGAAATTAGGAGTTACAACCTTCCATTCTCCCATTTTCAAGAATAGGTTTTATTTAAGTGAATCCATTCGCCCATTTTCAAGAATAGGTTTTATTTAAGTGAATCCTATGGCC
>APFE031049679.1:176284-196891 GCA_000404065.3 Pinus taeda | reverse complement strand
TTCATTTGAGTATTCAATAAACACAAGATTTTATAATTGAGTAAAATATTCGCCATGCCTGGTGTGAGATTCGCCAAAAAATTATATATACATATCATATTATTGATAAAATCGCCTTCCATTTTTCCTATATACCATGGTGATTCGCCCATTTATTATACATGTAAATTTAGGGGGGGTTCTTAAAATTTTCCCTGAATTGCGCCTCATAAATGGGTAATTATATGGACTCATTTTACCTCCTAACCTAGTCAAATCAACCATTCTCTTAGCTTATTGTATGTTTTTTTTATTATGTTTATGCTTATAGGGTGAGTTGAGTTAGTTATTATGCCATGTGGTCTAACATGTATTTAATGTAGATTATTGATGGATTTCGAGGTCAAAGTCAAGGATCTAGTGGCCAACTTGTAGCACTAACTCAAAGTAGACAGAGGAGAGGACTTATAGGAGGGAATATCCCTCGTTTATTGCTCCTCACTTCGAATTCCCCTTCATTCAGCTCGGAGTAAAGAAGCCAAATCATGCACTAGAAGGCAACTGAGCAAGTGGAAGATGACTTAGAGTTATCTTGAGTTTTGGGAGCCAAGCCTACTTGATTTCAAGGAAGTTGTTGGTAGCTTCAGATGTATAAGTAGAGAGGCCTAGGGCCTCACTAGGGTCGCCTTTTTTCTTATGTAAACTCTGCTTAAATTTCGAGCTTACTATTTTATGACAGTTTTATGCATTCTTGTTATTTTTTGATAATGAAGATGGAATCTTTTTTGAGCTAGCACTGAGTTACCTCAGAGGGCTGAAGCTCTTGGTTTAGGGCCCAATACAAGCATCCAAGCTCCTTTTTAATTGTATTTTTATGCTTTGCTTCAGTTGTAGATTAGTTTGTTGTTAGATGTATTTTTTTATGGTTAAGAATAGGTTGCTTTTGATGATTTAGTAGTTTGCTTCCATTTGTGTTTTCTGTAGCAGGTTAAGAAGTGATCAGAGAAGATTCAAAAGGCTAGAAATAGTGCCTTGGTCTCTCTTCCTCCCTCAGGGACCATAATTTGAGGCAAAGAGTCTCTTGTTGCCCCAAAAACATAGATTTTCCTCATTCCCAGGACTTCTAGTGTTTGCAACTCTCTAGTAGGTTGATAGTCCAGTCTTGCTTTGCTATAGATCTTCATCATCAATTTCACTTCCTGATTTACAATATTCATTTTGCATGCTTTCCTTTCTTACATCATTTCCCATCATTTCCTTCTATGCATCATAGTTTAGGCCATTTTAATGCAAAACTTTGCTTTTCCTAGAATGCACTCACCTCATTGGTTGCTTGATTTTCTTGGTTGAATGTCAGTTTCTATGCAGCAGATGTCTTCTAGCAGTAGGCTAGCTTACCAGAAATCACACCCTCAATCTGGTTCATGTGCTATAGGTCTCCCAAACCTCACCTCAATTCTGCCCTAGTTGCCTTCATTTTTTATAGAACTTCTTCCTCTCTCCTTGAGCAAACCCAATCATCTTTCTCTCTCCTGGTGATTCATGGTAGACCTTAGGCTCCCTAACACCTCATTCCAACCTTCATCCTCCTTTTCCACCCACTCTCACACCCTCAGAACAACAAAAATTTCTCTCGGCCTCCTCTTGTAGGCCTCCTATAGTTACCTTGTTTTCCTCTTGTAGTTTTCTTGTGTCCTTCTGTAGTTTTTCCTGTAGGCTTTCTTTTGAAGGCCGAGTGTGGGAAAAGCCTCCAGAAGACCACCTAAGAGCACCTAGGACCCATCCACACCATACTACATCATCCCAAGCTCCAAAACTTCCCTCTAATGCCACCTATTTGCCACACACAATAAATTAGATGCATAATAAATTCACATAAAAACACATAAAAATCCAAAAATATGTTTTTTTCTTATTTACTTCTAGAAATAGCATGGTTATATGTTTTTTACTTCCTTGAGTAAGTAATGGAATTTCTTTCACGGTTTTCATAGTGTTTTTGGCAAAAGTGGAATTAGCTTATTAATTAGGGCTCACTAGGTTTTGCTTTACATTCCAGTCTTTCTCCTTTCTGCAATTAGAATAATATCTGTAGAGTAATCTTTCTTTTCTTTCATCATACATAGAGCTTCTTCTAAAATCTATAGAAGTTGGCTTGAGCTCCTAGTGATCTTGCACCAGCTGACCAAGTGACAACCTGCAGTGAGAACTAGTACTTGTGCGTACAACACCGATGCTTCCAAGCTTGTTACGAACTATCGAGTTGATAAAAGTAAAGTTGGTTGCCCAGGAGTTGCAGTATTCTTGCTGCAATACTTCTGCTCACCATTCTTTGCATGGAGTACTTGTACATTGGCACTCTTTTCAATGCCTCCCTCAGCCTCATGGGAGAATGGTATTCTATGATTTGCATATTGTGGGGTAGGGTGTTCCATCTTCTCATACATGCATGCACACAGTCATACCCAAGTAGCCTTTGCATATCTTCAAAATGCGTAATGGCTTGTGCTTGATTGGCTAGATATTTAGGGGAAATTTGAGGGTCATTGGAAAGTAGGTTTTTTGTACTGATGAGTGCCATAGGATTTGATGGCTCAGCTCTTATCATTAATGGTTCATTCTGCTCTCTTATCATCAATCTTTTCATTTCTGCTGCCTCAATTCTTCATGGTTCATCCATGATGCCATGACCATTAATTGCAGATCCCCTAGCTTGGCATTAGGGTCCCACACATTTAGGTCTATGAGGGCCATGTTATGTAGATAGAACTCTACCATCTTTGCTTTGTCCTCGGAGGTGCTTTGGTCACACAAATCATGAACTACCTGTAACCTTAGAAAGGCATTGTACCTCTTTGTGCCAAAGTTTTTATTTGGAATTGAAGCCATTGATCCTTCAGATAGAGGCCATAAGATTTGGCTGATGTTCTTCATTATAATACCTCCATGGATAAGCTGGCCATGTATGCCAAATGAGTCTTTTTCTCCTACAGTTGTCTCCTTAGTATTTCATTCTCCTTGTCAAGGTGGCTTCTTGTGACAACTTCTTTGTCTCAGAGAGCACTCAATTCCCTGCCCATTTCCCTAAGTTTGTTTTCCATGTGGCCAATATCCTCAACTCCTTTGGATTTGTCTATCTACATCCACCTATGTGTTCTCACTCTCTCTTTTTCCAATTCGAAAAACAGTGGAATTGCAAATTTCTGTGGGATTATCTTGCCTCACTCAAGTATTCTATAATAGGAGTCAAGATTAGGTTGGGGGTCAGGTTCTTGTAGCTCTTGTGCTTCTTCTTTCACCTCTGTCTATCCTCCTATCCTTTCCTCAAGGTTTTAAGTCTCTTGTAGTTTGGACAGTGTCTCCTGTAGGATTGTTTCAGCCTCTTGTAGGTCTAGTTTTGGTCCTATAGAATTGCCTTCCCCTTCCATGTAGAAGGTCTTGTAGTCCCTCTTTCATAGGTTATGGGTATCTTGGAAGGAGATTCTTTCACCTTGGCAGATGGTGAATCTTCAATGTGAATGGGAGTTTTTGATGAGGGTTGAGGTTTGCCTATTTTAATTCATGTACTCTTCCTTGTCCTAAAATACATGGAGGTTTGCCTTTTCCTCTTCTGCTTTTGCTTGCTTGGTGTACAGAGGCAGTGAGGGCAGCTGCTGTTTCTCTTTCCAAAGTTTCAGGGGATTCTTTTCTTTGCTCTTCCCTCTCTGCCTCCTTTTCTCCCTCTTCTATCTCTTCTTCTACCTCCTTCCTCTCTTGCTCTGCTATGTCACAACTGGCTTCATCTTCTCCTCCTTGTTGTTCTCCCTCCTCTCTAACAGCAGGACTGACATCATAGGTTAATGCCTTGATGTCATCCCCAGTTGTCATATTTTTGAAAAATTCCCATGCTATAGGGAGTGTAAGGGTATGGAGGGCCTCTTCTACTAGTATCTTGATTAGGCCATGGTGATCTAGCTGCTGTGAATTTCCTTCTTGCACCTTGGTGCTGGAGTCAATGAGGGATTGAAGGAGAAAGTAAAGGATATTGAGCTTTTGATGTGTTGACATATCCATGCCATATCTCAAGTCTTGGAGGATTCTGAAATGGTATCCATAAACAATGTTGTACCTCCCCTCACAAGAAATGTATTTGAATATTTGATAGCTAACCTCATCCCAAGGATATGGTATACTAGCCCTCTAGATTCCATTTTTGTCTTGAACAAGGGTTTCATTATCTTGGAAAATTTTCTTCTTGGCAGCCTAGCCAATTGGTTTCTCATCTTTACTCCAAGGCAGCCCAAGAGTAAGGGTAGTGACCCTACTGATGAATTCAGGGGTTATTTCAATGGAGAGGCCTCTAAATGAGTCCTCCACTCCTATTAGGCATTTTGGAAGGTAGAAGAGAAGAAGAAGACAAGGAGCAGTAGAAGGACATAGACAGAACAACAAGATTTTATGGAGAACATGACCACATTAGAAGCATGGAATGCTAGGGAGGCCACCAGGGCCATAAAAGATGAAGAGATTGACTAGGTTGCTCAGAGGATGAGCAACACCTTCAGTAGGGGGTGATGATGAGCCTCATAAATGAGTAATTATATGGGATCATTTTACCTCCTAACCTAGTCAAAGAAACCATTCTCTTATATTATTGTATGATTTTCTGATTATATTTATGCTTATAGGGTGAGTTGAGTTAGTTATTATGCCATGTGGTCTAACATGTATTTAATGCAGATTATTGATGGATTTCGAGGTCAAAGTCAAGGATCTAGTGGAAAAACTGTAGCAATAACTCGAAGTGGATAAAGGAGAGGACTTATAGGAGGGAAAATCCCTCATTTATTGCTCCTCACTTTGAATTCCCCTTCATTTAGCTTGGAGTACAAGCAGCCAAATCATGCACTAGAAGGCAGTTGAGCAAGTGGAAGATGATTGAGAGTTATCTCGAGTTTTGGAAGCCAAGCCTCACTGATTTTAAGGAATTTGTTGGTAGCTTCAGATTTATAAGTAGAGAGGCCTAAGGCCTCATTAGGGTTGAATTTTTGCTTATGTAAACTCTGCTCAAATTTCGAGCTTACTATTTTATGACAGTTTTATGTAATCTTGTTATTTTTTGATAATGAAGATGGAATCCTTTTTGAGCTAGCATTGAGTTATCTTAGAGGGCTAAAGCTCTTGGGTTAGGGCCCAATCCAAGCATCCAAGCTCCTATTTACTTGTATTTGTATGCTTTGCTTCAGTTGTAGATTAGTTTGTTGTTAGATGTATTTCTTTTATGGTTAAGGATAGGTTGCTTTCGATGATTTAGTAGTTTGCTTCCATTTGTGCTTTTTGTAGTAGGTTAATAAGTGATCAGAGAAGATTCAAAAGGCTAGAAAATGTGCCTTGGCTTCTCTACCTCCCTCAGGGACCATGATTTGAGGCAAAGACTCTCTTGTTGCCCCAAAAACACAGATTTTCCTCATTCCTAGGACTTGTAGTGTTTGCAGCTCTCTAGTAGGTTGATAGTCCAGTCTTGCTTTACTGTATATCTTCGTCATCAAGTTCACTTCTTGATTTAAAACAACCCTTTTGCATGCTTTCCTTTCTTACATTATTTCCCAGCATCTCCTTCTATGCATCATAGTTTAGGCCATTTAATGCAAAACTCTGTTTTTCCTAGAATGCACTTACCTCATTGGTTGCTTGATTTTCTTGGTTGACTGTTAGTTTCTATGTAGAAGATCTCTTCCAGTAGTAGGCTAGCTTACCAGCAATCACACCCTCCATTTGGTTCATGCCCTATAGGTCTCCCAAACCTCACCTTAATTCTGCTCTAATTGCCTTCGTTTTTCATAGAACTTCTTCCTCTCTCCTTGAGCAAACCCAATCATCTTTCTCTCTCCTGGTGATTCATGGTAGACCTTAGGTGCCCTAACACCTCATTCCAACCTTAATCCACCTTTTCCACCCACTATCACACTCTCAGAATAGTGGAAATTTCTCTCGGCCTCCTCCTGTAGGTCTCATGTAGTTACCTTGTTTTCCTCCTGTAGTTTTTCCTATAGGCTTTCTTTTGAAGGCTGAGTGTGGGAAAAGCCTCCAGAAGGCCACCTAAGACTCCTGGGACCCATCCACACCATCCTACATCATCCCAAGCTCCAAAACCGCCCTCTAATGCCACCTGTTTGCCACACACAATAAATTAGACGCATGTCAAATTCACATAAAAACACATAAAAATCCAAAAATATTTTTTTTCTTATTTACTTCCAAAAATAGCATGGTTATATGTTGTGTACTTCCTTGAGTATGTAATGGCATTTATTTCATGGTTTTAATAGTGTTTTTGGCAAAAGTGGAATTAGCTTGTTAATTAGGGTGTACTAGGTTTTGCTTTACATTCCAGTCTTTCTCCTTTCTGCAATTAGAATAGCATTTGTAGAGTAATATTTCTTTTCTTTCATCATGCATAGAGCTTCTTCTGAAATCTATAGAAGTTGGCTTGAGCTCCCAGTGATCTTTCGTCGACTGACTAAGTGACAACCTACAGTGAGAACAAGTACTATTGCATACAACATCAATGCTTCCAAGTTTGTTACTAACTAATGGGTTGATAAAAGTAAAGTTGGCAGCCCAGGAGTTGCAGCATTCTTGCTGCAATACTAGTGGTTACCATCTTTTTAGACTCCCAAAACATGAAAATATTTTCGAGCACTTGTCTTTTTTAACTCATAAAAGTAAATGAAAAGACATCTACTTAGTATAAGTTTACCCCTTTTCCGAACTGAGATAGACTAACTACGAAAAATGAATACCTTACTCGAACATGGATAAGAGGTTCTCTTGGGTATTGTTTTCTACCTTTTTAGACCTAAGGACTACCTAGGAAAAGGGACATCTGGAGTCATCTTTTTCTCCTCTTTTTCAAACTCTCTAAACATGAGAAATAAGTCTATTTTCACCCTCATTGGACTCATTAAAACATCAAACAATGATGGACTTGTCGAACATGACAAGACCGAACCACTCCTTCCAGGGTTTGTTAAATATACTCAGAGGGATTCATCTAAAATATGGACTTACAAATCAATCATATGTTATCCTCCTTAATCTTGTTAAAAATTAATGAGGTACTGACCAGTATGGTTGGGGAAAATTGGGAAAACATGGTACTCCATTTGTTAATGGCATCGAGTCGTTGTTGAACACGACACTCTTCCACTTCATCTTTGTGGGTGTTTGGTTGGGTAATCTTCTTATATTTTAGTTCATCATACCTTTATAGAACCTCCATTTTGGTTTTGGGTCAATGATTCCTACTCCATTTCAGTGTCACTGATGTGTTCAAGACAAGTCATTCAGTTGATATCCATTACAATACTCTTAATATTTCATTCCATGTTTGCCGTTCCTGATCGAGTTCCATATCACCATCATTTTGTATCAATCATCATATCTATTTCATGTCGTTGATGGCAGATACATCAATACCCTCCTGTGATGGGTCACTTTGTATTGACATCAACACATTATCCAAAATTTGACTTAGAAACACCCATCGGTACCTTGGTACTTGCATACATCAATGACAAGTGTCCTCACTATCGATGACAGGTTTACATCATTGGCCTTCAACTAAAATATTCTCTGTGGTGTTTGACATCAACTCATTTATTCACACCATAGAGATTGTACTTGAGTACCTTGAGAACCATTAACATCATCAGTGGTTTCTCTCGCGTATGTTAATGGCTTACATCATTGGCTAGTAATCAGATGGTGTCTACCATGTTCAACTTAAGCTCATTGATTCACATGGTTAGACTCGTACGTTGATTGCTCATGTGAATGAGATAGAAGACCCCATATCTAGTTTCTACCATCCAGGTTGCGATTTCAGGATTATACAAAGATCATTATGTATGATGGCTATGATAATATTGACAGTCATCTAGTTATGGGTTCACCATCAGTCATAAGTGGAAATGTTTTTTGATCATTATGCATATAATGTTAATGCATATGATGAGTGTGGGTATGCATCCCTCAGCAAAAGGATGTCATGATGTAAATGCATTATAACAGAAGATGAAGCTCATCAGTTGTTCCTCATCCTGACTTGTCACAAGGTAAAGCACTTCATTCATCAATCATCATATTTGAGTTTTCACTTTATGGGGACCTCTATTATAGGATATTTTGTCACCTTATCAATCATCCTCCTAATGAGATTAATCAACATCCTATTCCCCCTTTACATCATCATTGCATAAATCCTTATGCATGACTCTCTCATTCCACAAAGTTTATGTCATGAACTGTATCATCTGAGCTAGTTTTAGGACCAGCGCACCCTATCCTCTTGCTGGACAATGTTCACCTACAGGTTACTGCACTGTGGCCTGCATTGATCACCTACACGATTCTCTCCTTGCACCTGTGTTGGTTCTAGAAATCTGAGAAAAAGAGAGAGAATCTCGAAGCCTCCATTTCCAGATGCTTCTAGGATCTCTTGTAACCATTTACCTCATATACTTTTTTTGAATCCTAGCCTATTCTACCTTGGATTTTCCATCCCTCATCCTTAGATCTCATCCTCCCATCAAGAGTGGATATCAATCCAAAGATTAGTAAAAGGATAAGAATTCCCAACTTACCTCACTTCTCTATATATTTATAGTCTTCCATATGCAAGGGGTTGGATTTTGGAGAGTGATTCTACCCTTATGCTGCTATTCTAAGAGTTATCCTTTCATGAATTTAGGGTGATTGGAGGTACACTTTGTGACAAAGGAATCACAAGTCAACAACTTGGAGAATATCTTTTATAAGATCGACACCTATTTATGGTTGTAACTCACTCCATTCATACCAATACAAAGAGTTCTTTTGTTTTCCTATATGTGTTGTCGCTATTTCATATATTTCAATACCATGTTGATATATTGAATGAAGTAGATAGATGATTCTACATAGATCTCATAGTTTCTTGGCTTGTGTTGTCTGGTTATGCAGATTTGGAGCTAGGATTGGAGCATTAAAGCCAAAGAAGGAGTGAAACATACAACAGATTCCAAGTAGGTTTATTCCCCTCATCTACTTAATTTAAGGAAAAGAATGAGTCCTTTATCATTCTTGTTGGGAAAAAATACTAAGGGGGGGGGGGGGGGGTGAATAAATATTTTTTAAAACTCACTTAAACTTATATTTTCTTACTCATATTTCTATTTGCGACTTTACAAAAATAAACCTGCATATGTATGCAACTTTAATGCAGACAACTAGCATATATACAATCAACTTAGTTTTTCAATCAATTTATCTTCAACCAGTATGTTAGTACTTCATCAACATTAGATATAGAGTAATAATGTGTAGTAGGAATAGAATAAAGCATTACACATAAGAAACACATATGAACACCATGATTTTTAGGTGGAAACACAATGTGGGAAAAAATCTCTGTTGTTGTTGTATTTGTCTTCTTTTATTTTTAAGAAAAACTTCTTAAAATATTGTACTGACATAGAATTATACCATCACATAGGCACCCACTGGAAGGGAGATCCAACCCCCTGATCTTGTTTACCAACACCCACTAGAAGGAAGCTTTTACTCCCTCACTGAAGGCCCCAACCCTCAACACCTTCAGGAACCACGTTTCATAAATGTTCACATTGGATCCACTTGCTACAAAACATCACAACTTGTAGGCCACATTTCATCAAATTTTCAGACTAGACCCATTACCATCATTTAAGCCCAATACCAAATATCAAAACTGAAACTGATCATTACAATAAATCACTAAATCATTGAACCAACTAAATCAACCAATCACTAAAGCAACTGAGACCCAAATCAAACAACTTATTCTCAAACATCCAAAATAGTTAGATCACTGTAACCAAAATACCAAGACTAAACCCAAACATTGCATCAACTTATTGAACCAACTAAAAATCCTGACCAATAAAATATTAGAATATATATGCTACTTTACTTTATCATATCCATGTATTTATGTGCTTTCCATGATGCATGCCCACGTACATATCTCAAAACACTAAACCCTAAAACTGAAGCATTGTTATTTTGAAACACACACTGAGTTAAACACTGAACCACTGAATCATTATGAGACTATCACAGAACCATCATCAATCACATATAGCTAGCAACATCATCACTCCTCAATCAATCAATTCAACTTCAAACACCAATGTTAAACCCATATCATCAAGTAAGGCTTCATTGACAGACAACATAAATACAACAAGACTGATTAGATTGATCATACATTTTATTGAGAAAAACCCTATCTTATATACATGATTTCCACAAAGCATTTCCACATCTATATGTTCTTTTTAGGAATGAAACCTGTGTACAAATCTGAATAGATATGTGACTTACCAACGTCAAACTAGCATATGTACTCGCCTTTCAGGTTATAAAACCCATGTACCAATCTGCATATACTGACTTAAAGCTTTGTTACACATCATATCTTTAGAATAAATTCATCTCTCAGCATACATAATAAAACATGCGTCAAACATAAATATCACATATCAGACCAATCCACTATCTAGATAGTCATTTCAGATCTATTGGATTTGATCCATCATCAAATTCCCGGTGCATCAAACTATTCATTAATAGCCCATTCATGAACAGTTGCTTCAGATGTAACTATTCATCAAATATTCATCACTTGCAAACTCTGAGTACATTGATCTTCATCTCCTTATATATATTAGCCCTTATCCAATAACACAGGTCAAAACCACACTTATGCGAATGGTATTCTTTGATGGGATCAAATATCCATTGTTGTGCTCAATACCATGGGTCAATACTATGGTAAAGACCCTTGGTATTTAGAATACCATGGTGTGGAATGTGTATGAGAGTTTTCTTCTTCATACTCGTGTGTGTACGTGACTTTTCTTCACATAACCTTCATATAATTATTGAAATTTCATCTTTATCATTCCTTTGTCTCTGAATTGCTATGAATTTGACCACAATCTCTATCACATGTAGACACATCCTAATGAAATATTCGTCAAGTAGGTTGCCATCAAGGACAACACATTAGTCATAATTCCAACAATCTCCCCCTTTGGACTTGATGGCAACTACTTTGGCGTTTGGTTGCCACAACCTGTAATACTTGTAAAACACATCAAGCTAAGCATAAAGCTTTTCAAACACCAAGTTACTCTCCCCCTTTGACATCAAGGGAAAAGTGTTGATTAATGCTGAATGAAGGCTTCTCTTCCTTTGTTGACATTTTCACTATATACTAATCATGCTCCTGCTGAGCACATGCTGAAACTTCTGAAATATTTGCAATTAAATACGTGACTCTATGACTCAACTAAATATGAGTCTTCCTATCATCAAGGACTCAATCTTACATCAATCATCCAATCATAGTGGGGTTACATATTTGACTTCCTTATTACATCAACCATGACTAAATTTTACAATGATTTATAACATAGGTATTTACATGACCTTTACATCAAGATAGATATGACATTTATAACCAAGACCATAGACATCAATAAGACCATGATTGTCATCAGCAACTATCATACACCATATAGTATCTGCACCATAAGAACCTATCAACAACAACTCATCATCAATATGCAAGATAGAACAATGTGGATTCAGTATCATCAATGTGTGACCACGTATGCAGCAACAACATCATAAGTGAGAACCAAGCCGTATCATCATAAAGTAAGATAGGGAAGTGTAGAATCAAAATATGTTATGTTTCCAAGTATCATCCAACATATGTAGCAGTAGCATATCTATAACCATCTCTTTGTGAAAATTGCAGCAACATCATTATCAACCACTCATCTCATAAGCTTCATCAATGACAAAAGCATAATGAGAATTTCTATCAACCATAATTAGCAACTCATGCATCATCATTCAAGAGCTTCAACAACATAAGCAACATCGCCATTTATAAGCATCATTATGTACCAAGGCATTCTAAAGAAAACATAATGCCAACAATGCCTTATTAGAAGCATAGCAAATGCTCCCCCTGAACATGTGCCAATTGTTTATTGTTAGATCTGATCATATCATCCTAGACATCAAAGTATCTTCATCAATCAGTTATCCATTGAGGCATCAAAAATTATAAAAGCCAAAACCACTTATAAATATCATCAACATACTATAACCATCAATCATCAAAACAATAAAGCCCAACAATAATTGTCTAAATCATATCAGAGCCTTTTCCTAAGTTTGTCCCACTATTTCTTTAGCATAGAAAAACATACGCAACTGTTCAGATTAGAACTCATGTATATACGTGACTTGTCGTCATAAGATCCACATACAAAAGGTGAAATACTAAAACTCCACAAGTTTACCTTCCCCTTGAGCTTGTACTATATGTACATGTTCATTGTAACTACACTAGATGTACTGTCAATAATGTAACCAACAAAAATCATGGGAATCATCATCAAGGAAAAACATGTATTACTCCCCCTGAGATTATACATCACTGATCTTGAGGGCCTGAGAATCATCTTCTACTCTCATGAGGTCATATACCTCAAATCACTTTTGTAGTCATTCATAGAAATATTCTTTTAATAATAATGGATTTCAATGGGCGCCATCTTCTTTTACTCTGAGTCTGAATCCTCCTCATATCTGTGAGAATTCCATTCTTCAAGCACATATAATTTTTCTAAGTTTCTATATCCTCTTGCTATGACTTTTCCAATTTCTTCATCCATAACCTTGCACTTGGTTGATGTAAACACAATTGTATTTCCTTTCTCACCCATTTGACCTACACTTAGATTTTTTTTTCTTTAGCCCTTGAACTAATAAAACATCAATTTCTCATTTATGTTTATTAATTCTAGCTTTACCCTTTCCCAAAACTTTTGTTGGAACATTAGTTCCAAGAACAACATTACCATATTCGTTTTTCTTGACAGACTCCATCTTACTCTTATCTCCATTCATGTGATGAGAGAATCTATTGTCTATGTATCATTCATTTGTCTATGTATCATTCATATTCTTCTTTAAAATTAGCAAAGTGCAAGACCACACCTTATATTTTCTTCTTCTTTCTGCTTGTTATGAGAAACAATGGTGGATCCATCTTTTTCAGATCTTCTAACATCAATATTCTTCTCTAATTGCTTGCCATGTTGATCCAATATTTTTTTTTCTTATAGATGCATCAGAATTGACATGAGTTACAATGCTTAAAAAACATAAAAACATAAACATGAAAAATGAAGACAAAGAGGCATCATCATAGAAGATCATGACATAGAGATTTGATTACGGAATTCTTCCAATTTGGACTACATCTCCGGGCCCTGCTCAATAGTGGGGAGGCCTTCTTTTATTAAGTGGCATGAAAAGAGAAGAGTACAAGCATATTTCTACATAAACATCCTCATACCTCCAATATGGAAGATAGATGGAAAATGGAGAGCCCATCTCTAGAAATAGATAGCACCACTAACTTCCCAGCAAAAAATAGTGCAAAAACACCTTTTCGAACAACCCATTTGGATAATCGGGCATTCTGCAACCTTCTCGGAACCTCCTGAATTGCTGAGGAATGGTTCTAGCCACCTGCCAGGAGCAGGTGCCACTGTCATGCTCTGCAAACCTACGCTACTCTCTCCTCTCCCCCTTTCCACTGACTCAAATGGTCCTTTAAATAAGTTGGTGGCAAAATCCCTCAAAACTTGGGTTGTTTTAACGATAGGTCAAGTTAAGCAAAAGGACATTTTCCAATAGAGCTTCTTAGGCCTGAATAAGCCACGAAAACAAACCTTTTCAAATCAGGAAAACTCAATCGAACAGTCAAAACAGACCGTTTGTTTGAAACCTCAAAATTGCGGATAATAAAAATAATTGACATTTCTTCGAACCCGACAGTTTTAAAAGAGAATCGATTTTTTTTCATATCGATGGAAAGACCAAGACCAAACAACAACACTCTGTGATACAGGAACCCACTGACTTATAAAATACGACATATAACATATTGCATTCGGTAGTCCCCATCACAATCGCAATGGACGGGAACCATCTGCATACAAACCAACCCATGCTTTAGTGCTATGTGATATGGCGGACCTGCTAGGATTGTAAAACACATCATATAAAATCTTGCATCCGGAAATCCATTGCAACTCACAATCGATGAATTCCATCAGTGGACAGACCCAAGTCTACATAACACAGACCTGTTAGGTTTATTGAATACAGTTTATAAATATCGCGTCTGGGCAGTCCTATCACAAATCGCAATCAACGATTACATCTAGACCGCTTCGCAAACACAAACCCTTTTATGCGATTATGATATGTGATATGTATCGCATCGCAAAAAATTCTTATCGGGGTTGATTTACTTTTATGTTCTTCCTCCAGCCTGCGATGTGCCATATTGCAATTGCAGCCAGGAACGCCAAGGGTCGATTCTTCCTTAAGCACTCCTCCTTTTTTCCGATAAGAGATATGCGGGGCCTAGTGGACCCACCACATGGTGCACCCTCATTCGTTGAATCTTTGCCATGTCATCTTCTTCTTGTCACGTGGACAAGTCAAACTAAAACTTTCACTTGCTCTAAGTTTGTCATCTAGACTCGGATTTGAGTGTCGTTCACACTATTGGAATCAGGGCGACGAGCACTTCGATCTGATGTTGAGTTCATATAGAATATGCCACTTTGAGTTTTGAGCCTTTCTACCATGCCACTAGTACTTTACTAAAGATCCACCTAGATCAATCCTCCCCACTAAGAGAAGATTTTTGTTAGGTCCCTATACTACTTGTTTAACCCCTTATTGTTATTAGTACAACCCCCTTATTATATTATTGTGCCCATATAGTCCCCATATTCTTATTATTGTGCCCCATATAAGCCCACTATTGTTATTATTATGCACTTACATTATTATTATTATGTCGGCTCTGATTATATTATGTCCCCTTAGACTCCTATTTACAGAAAGAAGGTCTTGTCATTTGTATCATCCAATAATTTCATTTGTGTAATGCAAAGAAGGTTTCCCCCTCGAAGAGCTTGAATTCTAAGGCATTGATCTATCTTTTCTATCTTTTTGTGAGCTGGTTTCATAACATTTGGTATCAAAGCTTTGGATTCTAAGGTTTTGCTGCTCCAAATAGGTCATCGTGACATTTTCACTATCACTTTTTGTATGTGACAATTTAGAAGCTAAAAAAAACCTATTTGAGATGAAATCTCACTAAACCTCGGGTTTGAATTTCAGATCTTGTCTTGCTATATTTTCGAAGATATGATCTAAGCAATTTAGGGTTTTTGCAAGCTCTAGAATTGCATTTAAAACAGGCCATCGTAGAATTTTCACTATAACTTTTTCGCTATGAAGTTTCATAAGCTAAAACAAAAACCCATTTGAGAAGACATCGGTATAAACCTCTGGTCTAAATGTTAGATATTGTCTCGCTATATTTTCGGATATATGATTTGAGGAACTTAGGGTTTTTGCAGACTTCTGAATTACATCCTAAACAGGCGACCTTGGGAAAATCGTCATAAATTTCTCTGTGAGCATCAGATTGAAAATTCGTAAGAAGTTATAGAAAAAGGATGGACTTTATTTTGTTGGGGTATAAATTTCAGAACCTAAGGTTGAAACAGTGACACGTGGCATTTCGTACAAGTTCACTCTACTGAACTAAGATATAATTAGGTCATCGCGGGTGATTGGGAGTAAATCTTTCTTCGGGAATCCAATTGCGATCATACTTGAGGAGTTAGAAAGAGGACTCAAAGGGCTATTACAGCCAAAATTTTAGAACTTAGAGATATTAAATTACAGAGTTACATTAGTTTCAAGATTGAGCTCCTAAAATCAAGAAAAAGCGAGATGAGGAAGTTTAATGGCAAGGATCCGGTAAATTGGATACTACAAATGGAGAAATATTTTAATCCACATGGTGTACCATAGTTTCAAAAGGTATGTATTTAATCTAATTATTTAGAACCAAATCAATTTTATGGTATAAAGGGCTTTGTTCTTGTAAAACACTTGTTACATGGTCAATTTTCACGGAGGAAATGATAGCACATTATGATGATACAAAGAGAAACACCTTCTTTAGCCAATTGATAAATCTCAAACAAAAGTGTTCAATGGTAGAGAACATTGAGGACTTTAAAAAATTGAATATAAGGGAAAATGATATTCCAGAGAAGTAGAGGATTGATGTCTCCATAGGGAGTTTAAAGGATAACATTCAACATGAGGTTCGTCTTTGGGAACCTAATTCATTGGAGTAGGCATTCAGGTTGGCAAGAAAAGTGGAAAGCAAAATTATGGCAACAAGGAAGTATACCCCTCACAACTATAAAGATGGAAGTGTTGTTTCTCCTAGTCTTCCAAAACCTACAAGGTTGACACCACAACAATTGGAAGAAAAAAGAGCAAAAGGACTTTGTTACAATTGTGGTAACAAATACATTAAAGGTCATAAGTGTGTTGAGAAGAAATTATTTTACATAGATTATGAAGAGGAGGAAGAAAAAGATCAAGAAACATCAAAAGAAGAGGATATACACCAGGAACCAACCCCAAAGAATGAAGAATTGAATCCAACCATATCTTGCAAAGCATTGGCAAGAATTACCACTCCTCAAACTCTCAAGATCGAAGGACGTATCAAGAAGAAAAATGTTCAAGAAGTGAAATATCACATTGAGCATCAAGAAATGAATCCGGAAATATCTTGTAATGCATTGGAAGAAACTACCACTCCTCAAACTATCAAGATAGAAGGACATATTAAGAAGAAAAATGTAATAGTGTTGATTGATTCGGGAAGTACCCATAATTTTATTCATTGTAAGATAGCCACGGAATTGAATTGATTCCTATATCCAACACCAAAGTGTCAAGTGATGGTTGTAAGTGGAGGAACCATAAATTTCTCTGGAAAGTGCCATATATCAAGATATCCATGGGAGAATATGTATTGAATAGCCTAATGCTTTCCATTCCAATGGGTGGTGCTGATGTTTTACTAGGAGTCCAATGGCTACAATCTTTGGGTATGATAGCTTTTAATTTTCAAGAACTTTTCTTGAAATTTTTTTGGGAAGGAAAGGAAGTTGAATTGAAGGGTATCGAAGGGAAAACAGGAAATATAATCAACTCTAATAGCATGAAAAAGCTTCTAAATGAAGAACAATGGGGCGTAATTGCACAATTATGTTCACTTGAGGATCCCACATCGAAATCATCTATTTCTCTAGATCTCCAAAACGTTTTGGACAATCATTTCAAGGTATTTGAGACTCCCAAAGGCCTCCCACCTATTTGTGATCATGATCATGCTATTCATTTGATTCCAGGAAGTGTTCCTCCAAACATCAAGCCTTACATATATCCATATGCCCAAAGGAGTGGGAACTCATTCAAAAGTTGCACAAGATCCTAGTTCAAACAATATTGTGAGAACTTGACAAGGAAAAATCATATTGGAACTTGAAGTAGTCACAGAACCGAGAAATTAATAGCTATGGAATAGATCAATTTCAGAGTATCTCATTAAGTGGAAGAACTTACCCATTGAAGATTCCACGTGGGAGGACGAAAATTTTATACAGAATCATCTAGAACTACTCAAACATTGAGGACAACACTTTTTAAAGTAGAGGGGCATGTTAGGTCCCTATACTACTAGTTTAACCACTTATTGTTATTAGTACAACCCCCTTATTATATTTTGTGCCCATCTAGTCCCCATATTGTTATTATTGTGCCCCATAGAAGCCCACTATTGTTATTATTATGCCCTTACATTATTGTTGTTATGTTGGGTCTGATTATATTATGTCCCTTTAAACTCCTATAGATAGAAAGGAGGTCTTATCATTTGTATCATCCAAGAATTGTTCATTTGTGTAATGTAAAGGAGGTTGCCCCCTCGAAGAGGCTGAATTCTAAGGCGTTGATCTATGTTTTCTATCTTTTTGTGAGCTGGTTTCATAAAAGTTTTGGTCCTCCAAAAGCATTAATTAATATGCAATTACTGTGTACTCTGTCTACACCACAAGTGTCCCAACATGTCATCCTTCCTTCTCCTTCACCTATATCTTTCGAAGCCCTAAGCGATGAGCCGACACCTGCATCCCCTGCAAACCTATAGTACAATTTCTTGCAGACTACATGTTTATCTCTATGACCAAACAAATGAGTCAAGTATCCCATACTTTCCATAAGTTTATAACACATACTTTGTGGTAAACTTTACATAAAAATCGAAACAATACTTCAACTATCAAAACAAGGCCAAAATATCATTGTTGCTTCAACAAGTGATGGAAAACACATCATCACTTTTACAGTTTAAAATGCAACAAGTGATTGAAAATAATAATGCCATGACATTCTACGACACCTAGAAGAACCATATCTCACTTATCAAAGTGAATGAATCATCTCCTTGTGGAGTGTTCGCTGGTTGAACATTATTTCACCTGGTTCATGATTGGATTCTCTTGTCCTTCTGACGTTGCTTTGGATCAAGCCTCCAACATGTGGCTCTCTAATGACCACCTCTGTTGCAATGAATACAATAAGACTTCTTCCTCCAGGTCTGTTTTACCTTCTTCTTTTCTTGTTGTTGAGAGGGTCTTTCATGTCTCATCTTTTTCCATGTTCTTATTCTTTTCTAGCACTCATAAAACATATTGGTGAGCCTCATCATTGGGTAACTATATGGACCTTAATACACCTCCTAGATTATTCAAATCAACTCTTCTCATAATTTCTTACATATTTTGATTATATTTTTCTTAATGAGATGAGTCAAAGTGAGATATTATGCCTAGTGGACTATTGTGCATTGATTGCATGGGTTTGAGAGAAAATCATGGAAATTTTGGCTAATTAAGGGTTGAAACTCGAATGAGACAAGGAGGAGATATTGTAGGAGATAGAACCTCCTCATTTACTCCTCACTCATTCGAATATTCCTCCATCGAACCACACTAGCTCGGAGTTACAAGCAACCAAGTCATGAAAATCAAAAGGCAGCGAAGCCAGTGGCGGTTAAAGAGCTAGTTCATCTTGAGTTTGGGAGTCGAGCCTCCCTAGATTTAAGGAAGTCATTGGATACTTCATTTGTATAATTAAGGAGGCCTAGAGCCTCATTAGGATTCTAATTTTGCATGTAAAAACACTAGGCATTTTCGAGTTCAAGACTTGTGGAAGACATTGTTAAGTAATTTTCTGATTTGATAATCAGAATTAGCATTTCCTTGATCCAACACTAAGTTGACTCAGAGAGCTGAAGCTCTTGGGTTAGGGCCCAACCCTAGCAGAAAAGGCTCCTTTTCTTGTATTTGTATGCTTAGTTGATTTCATAGGTTAATGGTTGAATTGTCTTTAGCATTATTTCATTACAAGTAGTTGTGGATTTGATTAGTTTACTTCCATTTGTGCATTACTTCAGCATTAGCTTAGGAATATAAAGGAATATCAAAAAATTGTTAGTAGGTGGATTTGGCCTCACTCCTCCCTTCAGGGACCATGGTTTGAGGAAAGAACTCCTATGCAACCCCAAAAAGACAAAATTCTGATTTCTCATGGAATTTAGGGTTTTCTGTTACTTAGGTCAGCATTTTACTAGTTTTTAAGAATAGGATTTAATTGTCATTTATTCTATCTTCAGACTTACATTATATTTGATCAAGTTTTCATATTACCCTGCAAGTTTTCCCATGCATGAAATAGGCAACTAGCTCATGAAATTATGTTTTCCTTCGTTAATTGAAATCCTTCTTGTTTACATTATTTATGGATAAATGTCAATGATTAATGCAGTGAAGGAGTTTTAGTAGTACAGAGAGATTTAATGATCAACAACCCCATCCTAACCTCATCCATCCATGGTCATCACTTTCCTTCACTAAATCCCCCAGTAAATTCATCATTCCACAAGAATACTTCTCCAAGATTGTTGAGCAAATCCAACCATCTCACAACCTTGTTTTTGACTTCTGAAGGAGTCTTAGGCACTCCCTTGCTTCATTTCACCCACCATTCACCTTCCCTAAACCTTACATCACCTTCAAAATCCCTCCTCTTGCTCTAGGCTGTATCATGTAGGAATATTGGGGATCATGTAGGAGCATTAGGACATATTTTAGGACGAATTAGGACATCATGTAGGTTGACCTGTAGTGGCCTCTTTTGAGGTCGAATTGTGGAAAAATCCCCTAGGAAGCTAGAAAAGGACCCCTACTTGCCTCCCAAGCCATCTGACTATCCACCATCATCCCTAATCCACCTGCCACATCACCAAAAGAAGTTAGCTTTCACACTTTCACATTAAAAAGACAAAGAAAAAAAAGTTATTTTGTGCATTTACATGCACAATAGTAGAATGTTTGATGTTCCAAATTGCATGACTCGGATGGTAGGATTGGACATATGATAATTTAACATTCTCTTGAAGCAAAGCCTCTTAGCAGTTAGATTAGATGAATGATGTGTTTAAGCATTTGATTTTAGTCTTTTTCCTTATTGCAGTAGACAAGGTTTCTTTTAGTGTAGAATTCCCTTTTTCCTCATTAGTAATCA
>APFE031049679.1:119987-173953 GCA_000404065.3 Pinus taeda | reverse complement strand
AATGGCCAATCCATCCTCTTCCAATACATCCATCAAAGGTGAAATTGGAAATATGCTGGAAGATTTCAAGAGTGAAATTTTGCAAACCCTTGCCCTATAGATGGGCACTATAGACATCAAGAGAAAGCATGAGGAAGCAAAGAGAGCCTTAGCCATTTTCTACCCTAGATGCACAAGGAGGCACCCTAGGAATGAATGTCCATTGAATCTGATTGAAATCTACTTGGTCTGTGAATAAAACCACTCCACAAACAAGCACCCTTCTCTACCTGGACCAAAAGTTGTGTATCAAACTGAACAACTTTGCAACATAAATCAAAGGAGACCTCATGAGCCTCGACCATACCAACTGGGCATGCAAGGGTCATCCCATGCATATTACAACCCTAACCATACCACATCCATTCCCTCTTGGGGCCCCCTTACTCATCCCTATTGGTCTACACCTCCTCCTTGGTCTTTTTCACCTTGATACCATTCTCGGCCGACCAACGAGTCATTTCAACCATATGCTCTGCCACAACCTCAATGGAATGCACCGCCCTAGGGGTGGAGGCCCCCATACAACAATGCTCCAGGTTTATTTCCTTCACCACCTACTCAACCAAATCTATTACACCCTGCTCCACCTAAACAACCTCATATGTCTGCCCATCCAAATCCGAACCCGAACAACAGATAGGCACATCAAGTGTACAGTGGAGAGACATCCTATCCTGCCTATGTTGTGGAGATTCATGAAATCAATCTAAGATTTGGGAGCGTACTCCCAAAAAACCAACGTCCACCTCCACCTAGGGAGAGCGAGGAGGAAAGAGAGGAACATGCCCAGAATAAATCCACCGCCCTTTCCTGAGAGATTAACTCAACCAGTCCAGCCTACCCCAGAAGAGAATGAACTTTTAGGTGAATTGAAAAATCTATATGTCAAAATTCTACTTCTCCAAGCCATAAAGGATGTACCTATTTACAACAAGTTGATTAAGGAGAAGTGCTTCTAACATCTAGGGAGGCGAAAAAGAGACACCCCTACCATTAATGTCATTGGACAACAGTTCGACTTAATGTTGGGGCAGGTAATTTGCCCAAAGTATTTGGACCCTGGAAGCCCTGTAGTAGATGTGCACATCAATGGAACCATTGTCCCACACAATTTGATTGATCTTGGGGCTGCCATTAATGTAATGACTAAGGACACCATGCTCAAGCTCAATCTCTGGGGTTCATTGAGAAAGACCACAATAGTCTTGCAACTTGCAGACCGTTCCACAGTGACCCCTGAGGGGATTGTGGAGGATGTTATGGTCTCCATTGACTCTTGGGAGTACCCTGCAGACTTCCTAGTCCTCAAGCCTAAGGCCAAGCTTACTGATTATCCTCTCATCCTTAGGAGGCCCTAGTTAACCATTGTCGATGCCTACATGAGATGCAGTGATGGAAATATGACTATAAAAAATGGGAATATGTCTAAGTGGTTAGTCTTGTACCCTCCTGCTCAGCCATCTCTAGAACATGACTTATCTTTATGGCTGGAAGAGGAGGAAGAAGATGAAGTCTACTCAAACCAACTCTATACCTTAGAAACAGCCATGGGAGGAGGACAACAGGATGCAGATGATTTGATTGAACACATACTCCAAAGTCCAACTCCCAGCACCTTGTCCTTAGAGGAAGTAATAAAGGAAACCTAGAATAACCATCATATTGATCTATTCTTATCTTATTCAAACCCTACCCATGACAAAACCATAGAATTTGGCCCTGAGAGAACTTTGAAAGTCAACCCATCTCTTTCTGTACACCAAGAATAAAAGTTGTGCAACATGCTAAAGGAACATTTGGATGTATTTGCTTGGAGTTACAAGGAAATGAAGGGAGTGCATGCCTCGGTGTGTACTCACCACATTTATATCAAAGAAGGTTGCAAACCAATCCAATAACCCCAAAGGAGAATGAATCAAGCTCTCAAGGATATAGTCAAAGAAGAACTGCAAAAGTTTGCTAGATGCAGGATTCATTTACCCTATCTCAGACAGTGAGTGGGTCTCTCCTTTGGTGTTGGTTCCAAAGAAAAATGGGAATTGGAGGATTTGTGTTGATTACAGAGAGTTAAATAAAGCAACAAAGAAGGACCATTTCCCTCTACCTGTCATTAACCAAGTGGTAGATGGCCTGGCTCAAAAAAAGTTTTTTCTTTCCTAGATGGGTTCAGCGGGTACAATTGAATCCAGATCAACCCTGAAGACCAAGATAAAACCAACTTCACTTGTCCTTGGGGTACTTTCGCCTATAGGTTCCTTCCTCTTGGCCTACACAATGACCCTACCACTTCTAGAGAGCATTCCTGAGTATCTTTGTCGAGCTAGTCCATGATGTAGTAGAAATTTATATGCATGATTTTACACCCTATGGGTGTGATTTCTAGGAGGCTTTGTCCAACTTAGGTAAGTTGCTAAACAAATGCATTGAAATGAAACTGTCCCTTAGTCCCAAAAAATGTGAGTTCTTGATGACTGCAGGTGTTGTTCTAGGTCATTCAATGTCTCAAAAAGAACTGCATGTGGACCCAAATAAAATAGCCATCATCTAAAGGGTCCCACCTTCGCAAAAACAGAGAGATGTTAGAAGTTTTATAAGTCTAGTTGGATACTATCGGAGGTTTATAAAAGACTTCAGAAAGTTAACTTCTCCTTTATTTGGGTTATTTGCCAAAGACTCTGAATTTTTATGGTCAAAAAGATATCAAGAGGTCTTGGACACCCTGAAGGACAAGTTGACCACTACACCTATTCTTTGAGGCCCAAATAGGGCCCTTCCTTTCCATATACATGTTGATGCCTCTCACAAATCCATAGGTTCAACTCTAGGCCAAATAGATGACAAGTTACCTTATGCCATTTACTTCATTAGTAAGAATCTTTCAAAGGCCGAACTGAACTATGCAGTAACTGAGAAGGAGCTCCTAGCTGTTGTGCATTCATTGAACAAATTTAGGCATTACATTATAGGTTACCAAACATTTGTACATACTAGCCATGCTGCAATTAAATATTTGATGAATAAACTTGATGTGAATGCCCGTATTATTAGATGGTTACTTTTGTTACAACAGTTTGATCTAACTATTATTGATAGGCCTGGCAAGGAGAATGTTGCTGTAGATTTTTTATCCAGATTAACTTTGCCTACATGGGAGGAAGAAATGGTTGATGATCAGTGATCAGATGAACACTTATTTGCCATTTCATTTCTCTCTTCATGGTTTGTTGATATAGAAAACTACTTGGTGTCTACACAGTTCCCACCGAATTTATCCTCCAAAGTGAAAAGCAAGATTGTGAGGAAGAGCACCCCATTCAATTGGATTGGGGGCAGCCTCTTCAAACTAGGCCTAGATCAAATTCTAATAAGATATGTCATGGAAGGGGAAGTCTTTGACATCCTTTTGACCTGTCATGATGGGCCTTGTGGAGGTCACTTTGCAGTCAAGAGGACAACATTCAAGGTGTTGCAAGCTGGGTATTGTTGGCCCACTCTTCATCAGGATGTGAGGTATACTAGTCAGCATGATCAGTGCCAAAGGATGGGAAAGCCTACTCCAAGGGATGAAATGCCTCTTCAACCTCAAGTGATTTAGGAGGATCTTATCAGATCAGTTGCACAGGTTCAGTTTCATCATTAGCATTCAATGTCTGGTATCTTCAGCTTCGACAATGATGTATATGGTTCAGGTTGTCCGGTGTTGGTTTTAGTTCCCCAGTGTTGTCAATAGTTGATATGGTTTTGTACCTGGTTGTTGACAAGTGGTTGTCGTCAGTTCCACCAAGATTTAGTCATCGACATGGGTTTTTTGTCCGTCTCACAGGATTTGGTTTTTGACGAGGGTTTGTCATCATGTGATGACACCAAAGTTTCTTTGTGACAAAAAAGAAAGTGCATGGATTTGTTTTATATCTAAAAAAAACATCTAGAGCCTACATTCTAAACCTATGTTAAAAACTATGACTAAAACCTAGCCTTAAAAAGCTATGGTAAAAAAACATGTAATTCAAGACCTAACACCTAAAACCCGTAAACTAAACCAAAAACCCATGTATTAAAAATGCATAAACAAAAGCCATAATCCTAAGGTTCCTAGCCCTCGGACCTTGTAAAACATTGCAAAACAATAAAAACACAGTCATAAACCGCAGTCCCTAACCACATGAGTTAACCGCAACGGGACCACGACAATGAGGCCATGTGAGTAGTTCCAGTGGTAGTTAACTCACAGTTAGGGTTTACAAACATCAGAGCTTAACCATGTGGAGATCCACATAACCATTGTCATGTGAGTGATGGAGATAGCTGCCACAGTGTCAGAGGTTACAATAATCACAACACAGAAACCACGAAGTAAACCTCGACATATGAATGGGGTAGTAAATCGTTAGCAGGTTAGTCAGCAGAACCGTCAAAGCCCTAACCGTTGGGGTGATCTGCCAGTACACATGCGTTGTCAGTGCCCTCCACTAGGTTAGCTAACCACTAATAGTTTCAGGTTATAATAAGGTTCTAAAGTGGGTTGTTATTCGGATTTTTAATGTGTTAAAGACTCCTAAGCTAAAATGTCACTATTTGACATTAATTCACTAAACCTACATCCCTAAACTTATCCCTAAAGTCAACACATGCATTATAAAGTTGTGCAGCAAAGGTTAGAGTGCATTTGCAGGGTTATAAATCCAGTTGGCTCGTTGAAGTGAGGAGGAGTGGTTTCTGAGTTTTGTATGCAGATTCTAGAGGATATAGGTTGTTTTGTTTTCAGTGTAATAGGAGCATTGGGAGTCAGAATTGGGAACCAAGATAGGTGTTGGAAAGCTAATTCAGAGAGATTTCTTGTTATAGTGACCAAAAGTGCCTGTGTGCATGATCAGTCTAGTCAATTTGTTGTGTAATCGACCTCCTTGGATTCAATCCTAATAAATCAGTTGCCCATCTTGAAAGCGGACCCAGAGACGTAGTCCATTAGGGACGAACTCTGTAATCAATCTTGTTGTCTATTATCGCTATGTTTTTGCTACTTTTCACTTCTGTTTTATATCTTTCTTATGTTTCTCATCTGTTGTAACGTATTTCTTCTCAAGCAATTCTAACGGTTTAAGCACTTTAAGTTAACATTCAGTTCACTGTTGGAATTAATAAATTCTACTTCAGTTTAACATATGATCATTTCAGATGATATAATTTGGTTTCAGAGTAGGTTGCATTTGTAGAATTTGTAAGTGAATGTTAACCAAGTCAAAGTCATAATGTGGAGAAGGAATCCTAGAGGAAATTAATCCAGAAATTGGAAAGCAAAGAGTCGCTCAAAGTCGACCATGACAGGATCTGATGCAGGTGAAATGCCAGAAACTAAGATGAACAAAGAACAGCTTTAGCAAGAATTCTTGACTATGTAATAGATGTTGGGAGAACTTTACGAAGATAAGAAGGCGAGAGATGCAACTTCTTCTTCAAAGACATTGAAGAAGGAAAAAGATAAAGGCAAGGTTGATAAACCTCCTTCACCTCCATCATCTCCATCATCATCATCATCTTCTTCTTCTTCCAGTTCAGAATCTGAAATAGAAAAGAAACCTAAGAAAACATCTCTTTTGAAACTTGATGTAAAGTTTGGGTTACCTATTTATGATGGCGAAATGAATCCTGAATTAAGCAGTTAGAAGTGTATTTTCGCATTCACAACATTTCTGATGATAAAATGAAAATTCAGTTAGCTACACTTAGAATGGGGGGAACAAATTTAATCTGGTGGGAAATTAACACTCAAATAGATGTAAAGCAGAAAGGTAAAGTCATCTCTTCATGGTCTAAGTTTTTAAAAACTCGTAGGAAACAATTCTATCCTTTAGGATACATGCAAAAAGTTGTTATTGATTGGCAACATTTGAGGCAAGGTAAAGGGTGGAGTGTTTAGGAGTTTACTCAGGAGTTCAGAAAGAAAGAATTTGCGCTTGGTATTTCATTGGATATATGTGAAACTTTGTTAAAATACATCAACAATTTACATTCATATTTTCAGCGTACATTATTGATGTTTAATCCTGATGATTTTGATGAAGTGTGTGTTCAAACCATACATATTGAATCAGGTGGTAGACCATTCAACTTTTCACCTCAATCATCCAAAGAGTTGGAAATCAAGGATTCCAATGACAGTAAAGGGAAGAACAATTCAAAGAGAAATAAATCAACGATAGCTCAGAAGGAAAGACCTGCGTGTTCTCATTGCTAGAGAATCGATCATGATGAATCTAGGTGTTGGAAACTTCACCCAGAACTTAAGCCCAAAAAGTTCCTTAAGGAGAAGGATGAAAAGAAGACAATTGCAGCAGTCCAACAAGATCTAGGTTCTAATTCAGGTGATGAAAGGAGGATAACTACCATAGTATCGACAAGTAAAACTTCTGACACTGGTTCAAGTTCAAATACTATTGCATCTTAATCAAACATAAATCCTTCAAATGAGGATAAAATAATTGAATTATTTAACATAAGGATAACTTCTAAGCACACAAATATAGATACAATGTTTGACAGTGGATCACAGGAAAATTTAATATCTAAATATTTAGTTAAGAACTTGGGTTTGGAGACATGGAATCATCCAAGACCATACCCATTAGGATGGAAAAATAAATCAACTTAGATAAAAGTCACAAAACAATGTCGATTAATGTTTTCCATTACAACTAATTACATTGATGAAGTGGAATTAGATGTGGTTCTAGTAGACATAAGTGGAGTTGTCTTAGGAAGTCCTTATCTTTATGATCGTGATGCAATATTTTATAGGAGATCATAAATATCACCTTAAGAAAGATGGGGTTGAATTTATTGTCAGGGCACATCAAAGTAAAAATCACTTGAATTTAGTTGTTGTTAATCAGATGAATTGATTAATAAGTTCAAATAAGAGATTTGTTATCATGTGTGTAAAGGAGCAACATAAGGATCGACATAATGTTTGTTCAAGTTATGAGTCTCAGCTTAAAGATAGTTTTATCAAAGAGGTAGAAACATTTTCAGTTCTATTTAAAGAAACCAAACATCTTACTCATAAGCAAGCAATACAACATGAATTATAGTTGATGTCCAAATCTCCTTTTCCTAATGTCAGAATGAATCAATTCAGTCAAAGTTTGGAAGTTATAAGTTACAGGGATGCAGGTCAGTATTGGGGAAAGTCAGTATTAAATTTCTCTTATATTGTGTCACCATTTAATGTTTCAAACAGTTTGGAAGCCTCTTTTCAAGTGGACAGGAAGCCCATTTGTTCTCATATCAAATCCTTTTCTAAAGAAGTGTCAAAGTATCCAATACATCTAAGGGAAACTTGTGAATCGAGGGAAAGTGCTAATCAATAGAAACATCATTTAATAAATGAAGAAACAATGATTCAAACAAATCAACCACCATTTCAATACTTTCAAAATCAAACTAAGTTGCAATAGTTTTCATATTACAGTTTGATGGGTTTATTGCAGCAATTTCACTTAGTACTCAGGAATCAGGAAATTATATCAAGTCAAGTAGTTGGTTTGATGTTAGAAATGTCGTTTATTGTCTCTGTCATTCCGCAATATAGATTGTTAATACATGTCAATAGTATTGAACAATATCCTATAGAGACTGTTTTCAAAGATGTGTATGAATCACTAATTCATGGTACTTCATGGTAAGAAGTCAATTTCCATATTCATAACAGGTCGTTTGACCATCTTCGAAAGTTGTACATACTGAGGATGGATGGAAATGGTCACTGATTCAAAATGTGCCATGGTCAGCATCATCAGGGTCATCACTTTCAGGTGGTTGATTGAATGTACTGGTACATCATCGGGGCAAGGTGGAGAGTGAGGGAGCTCTACCCTCATTTACTATCTATTTAAGTCAAACTTTTGTGGTTCAAAATATTTCAAGTGGAGAAGATTGATCTAGGAGGTTCTTGTCAGATCAGTCGCACAGGTTCAGTTTTGTCGTCAGATTTCAATTTTTGGTATCTTCAGCTTTGACAGTGATGTATATGGTTCAAGTTGTCCAATGTTGGTTTCAGTTCCCCGGTGATGTCAATAGTTGATATGGTTTTGTACCTGGTTGTCGACAAGTGGTTGTCGTCAGTTTCGCCAGGATTTAGTCATAGACATGGGTTTGTCATTCGTCTCATAGGATTTGGTTGTCGACAAGGGTTTGTTGTCATGTGATGTCACCAATGTCACTTTGTGACAAAAAATCAAGTGCATGGATTTGTTTTAGATCTTATAAAAACATTTGAAGCCTACATTCTAAACCTATGTTAAAACCTATGACTAAAACCTATCCCTAAAAAGCTATGGTAAAAAAACATGTAATTCAAGACCTAACACCTAAGACCCCTAAACTAAACCTAAACCCATGTAGCATAAAAAAAAGCCATAATCCTAAGGTTCCTAACCCTCGGACCTTGTAAAACATTGCAAAACAATAAAACACAGTCATAAACTGTAGTCCCTAACCACAGGAGTTAACTACAGTGGGACCACGACAATGAGGCCATGTGAGCAGTTTTGGTGGCAGTTAACTTGCAGTCGGGGTTTACAAACATCAGAGCTTAATCGCACGGAGAATCCACATAATCGTTGTCATGTAAGTGGTGGAGAGAGCTACCATGATGTCGGAGGTTACAATAACCATAGCGCATAAACGACAGAGTAAACTTCAACATATGAACAGGGCAATAAATTGTCAGCAAGTTAGTCAGCGGAATCGCCGGATCCTTAACCGTTGGGGTGATATGCCTGTACACATGCATTGTCAGCACCCTCCACCCAATTAGCTAACCGCTAATAGTTTCGGGTTATAATAAGGTTCTAAAGTGGGTTGTTATTTGGATTTTTAATGTGTTAAAAACACCTAAGCCAAAATGTCACTATTTGACATTAATTCACTAAACCTACATCCCTAAACTTATCCTTAAAGTCAGCACAGGCATTCTAAAGTTGGGAAGCAGAGGTTAGAGTGCATTTGCAGGGTTATAAATCCAGTTGGCTCGTTGAATTGAGGAGGAGTGGTTTCTGAGTTTTGTATGCAGATTGTGGAGGATATAGGTTGTTTTTTCAGTGTAACAGAGCATCGGGAGTTAGAATTGGGAATCGTGACAGGTGTTGGAAAGCTAATTCAGAGAGATTTCTTGTGACAGTGACCATAATTGCCTATGTGCATGATCATTTTGGTCAATTTTCTATGTAATTGACCTCCTTGGATTCAATCCTAATAAAGTGCTCGCCCATCTTGAAAGCAGACCCGGAGACATAGTCCATGAGGGACAAACTCCATAATCAATCTTGTTTTCTAGTATCACTATGTTTTTGCTACTTTTCACTTCTGTTTTACATCTTTATTATGTTTCTCATATGTCTTAAAGTCTTTCTTCTCAAGAAATTCTCAAGGTTTAAGCACTTTAAGTTAACATTTAGTTCACTGTTGACATTAATAAATTCTACTTCAGTTTAACATATGATCATTTCAGATCATCAACTGACTTTCGAGCCATTTGACAAGTGGGGCATGGATTTCATTGGACCTATTGACCCTCGATCTAGGCAAAAGTAGTGTGTCATCGTGTGCACTGGCTATTTGACCAAGTGGGCTGAAGCCAAGGCAATCAAGGCAGCAACAGAGAATATTAACGAAAAATGTATTTTATAAGTTGGGATACCCTATAGAATTGGTCACTGACCAAGGAAGCCAGTTTACATCGCACATAATTGAAAATTTGTTAATCCAGCACAAGATCAAGAATATAACATCCACTCCTTACCACCCACAAGCTAATAGGCAAGTGGAGGTGACCAACAGAGCGTTGGAGGGCATTCGGACCAAATTGATTAGTAGTAGCAAAAAAGATTGGGCAGATAGATTAGTTGAGGCTACTTGGGCCTACAATACCACCTGGAAGACCACCACTAGATTCACTCCCTATGAGTTGGTCTATGGGAAAAAGGCCATGATGTCCATTGAATTTGAGTACAATATATTGAGAATGGAAGCACAACTAGATCTAGATCTCACCAGTGCACAAAAAGAGAGATTGATCCAGTTGAATGGGTTAGATGATTTTAGAATGCAGGCCTTCCTACACACAGAGGTGACTCAAGTTCAAAGGAAGATCTGGCATGACAAGACCATAAAGGACAAACAATTTCAAGAAGGTGATTGGGCTTTGTTGTATGATTCCAGATACAAATATTTTAAAGGCAAGTTAAGGACTATATGTTTAGGGTCATATGTCATAGAGAAATGTCATGATAATGGTTCAGTGTAGATAAGAACCATTGATGCAGAGGATATTCCTTTACTTGTCAATGGGCACACATTGAAGGTCTACAAGAAGACCTTGTCAAAGAAAGAATTCATTGATGACATCAGTAAGACAATGATGGTAGTGGAGCAAGTCTCATCTTCCATCCCATCAAGTCACTGAAAAATAAAAAATAAAAAGAAAAAGAGAAAAAAATAAGGAGACTCAGGTGAAAACCTCCATGAGGCACTTGAGTCCCATTGTTGTGTTGAAAACCTCTTCAGGCAGCCCAATGGTGTCAAAAAAAAAGAAATAAAAAGATATTTGAGTGAAAACCCCTTTTGAGGCACCAAAGGCAAGCAGCTAGGGTGAAAACCTCTTGGAGACAAACTAGTTGTTTTCAAAAAAAGAAAGAAAAAAAAAAACAAAAAAAGAGATTAAAAAAGAGAGAAAAGAAAACTTTCAGAATGTTGTTTGTGGGTTAGCGGGAGGAGGATTAGAGCAATAAGAAAGGATCAAAAAGACCTATATAGTTCATGTTTCATTCCTCCATTCCATATCCTTCATCATTCCATCATTCCCTCCATTCTTGAACTCATCTAGCTCAATTTGCAAGGCATCTGTGTTTTCTACAAGATTCCCTATAAACCTACAAGATTCCCTGAAAACCTACAGGATGATCCTGTAAGAATTACAGTGGCTTGGGAATCCCAAGGAAGGTAACCCTAGAGAAAGGGGATGACCTGCCTATGTCAAAAAAATAAGCGTCTACTTCACCATCTCATCACCATGATCATCCCTACATTCATCCAATAAAGTCAGTTTCAAAAAAAAAAAATTACAGTTTTCAGAAGAAAAAAAACAAATAAAAGAGGATAATGATAGAGAACAAGGAGACAACACTTGAAATCTATATCTCTTATTCACCAATCCCTAGAACCCTTCTCTACCCATGCCAACCATCCCCATGCTCCATAAGTGAAGGATTGATTAAAAAAATTGAGGGAGAGGCAGGTACAGGACATCCTGTAGGAAATCCTGTAGCAGCCTATCCCACAAAAAAAAACTCATAGGTTGCAGTTAGCTTCAACATGGAGATACAGAGGTCAGAGAAGCTCCTCTAGAGCTTAGCAGCAACAACAAGATCATCAACATCACCATCCAGTACCTTCACATCAAATAAAAACATCAAAGGAGGACAATAAATAAATAAAAAAGAGAAAGAAAAACACATGCATTAAATACACAGCAAGGACTTCACTCTTCAATAAAGTAGCATCAAGGCATCTCACCACAGGTATGTCTCTCGCTTCAACTCTCTCGTTAGCATAATATGATCAAACATGTAGATTTGTGAAAGAGTTGGTTTTATAAGCAAAAGGTGGCTAGTTAACTTGGCCACCTTCAGTTAGTCAACGAGGAGAATACAATTAGTTCATTACACACATGGCAGTAGTCAAGTCAAGAGAAAGGAGAGATGAGGTTTAAAGTGCTTAAGTTACGTATGTCCAAAGTGGGAGTTGATTACGAGGTAAGGAGAATGATGATGTGGTAGTGGAATCAATGGTCAAAAAATGGATACTTGTATTGAGGTTGCCAACACACCATCCCACTCAAATCACCCATATAAGGAAATAAAACGTTGATTCCCATGCATAGAGGCATTCGCAGTCTAGGGGCTACATCAAAACAAAGTTGCTCTCGGCCCCTGAAGCATTCTACAGGAAAGACAGTGAGCGGTTTTTTCCAATGCAGGAGCACCTACAAGATCCTACAGGAAACCCTATAAGACCCTACAATAGATCCTACAGGATACAGAATAGTCACCTACAGGATTGGAAGTGAGAATTTTTAAAGGGAAAAACCAAAGGTTAGCTTCATCAGGCAGTGACAAGGAGGTAGGAGGTATGCCTTCCCACCTTTTCAAAGTAAAAATTATATAGAAAAACCTTCTATTTTATTGAAAAGATTGCAGTCTATGGGAATTATACACAGATTTTTCATTTAAAAATCCTCATTCATTAGAATTTGGTATCAGACATATACAACCCTCCACACCCATCAGAGAAAAATGACAAGGGGAATAACAAGAGGGAACCCACAAACACAATGAGAATTCATCAACACCCTCCTGTATTAGAGCTATTCACAATGCACAATTGGATGGGTTTCTTTGGAAAATTGAGGGGATGTGATGATGAAGTGCCCAAAGACTTTTCTCTATCCCTCATACCACTAACTAGGACCCATGCCATTGTTGTGGTGAAATGCCTCTCTATAGAACTCACCCCTGAAATCATAGGCAAAATCACCGCACTTCCTTTAGGGTTGCCTTGTAGAAAGGAAGATAAGGTTAGCATCCAAATTGCAAAGAAGAAATTCTTTTTGGAAGGAGAGGAGGCAATGGAAGACAAAAATGGGGTTAGAAGAGCATGCTTGACATATCCTTGGAATGAAATTAGCTACCACCTCATTAAGTATATATCATGTGAAGGTAGGTACAGTGTGGTCTATGGGTACCATTTTAGGCTTCTCCAAGAGCTGAGGTTTGGAGCAGACACACCTCCTCAAAACAGACTAAGCATACCCTACTTTCTTCTTTAATTAGTGATAGATATGAGAATTAAGGTGTAGGGAGGAAACCATCAACAACTAGCCCATCATGGGTTAATTAGACTTATCATAGAAGATGCCCTCCAAAACCTAATACTCCCTATCACATGGGAAACTTTCAGAGACATGTAGAGAGGGGAAGACATAAAAGCCCTTAAATATGAAAAAAGCACCATGGCCAGTGAAAGGGATGAAGAAGAAACAGAGAGGGATGAAGAAGAAATGGAGAATGATGAAGAGAAAATAGAGGAAGGAGAGGAATAAAAGGAGAAGGAAAGTGGTGAAGAGACAAAGGAAGATGCAAAGGAAGAAATCAATGAACAAAGTGAGGAACTAGAGGGAGAAGAAGAGGAGAAAGACAAGAGTGAGAAGGAGAATGGAAAAGAGGAGACATAAGACAAGAAAGAACTGAGGTCTACAATGCAAGGCAAAGAAGGAGAGGACTCACCCAGGATATCTCTAGAACTCACTAAGAAAGAGGTAGTAGCTTCCCTCACTGCCCTAAGTACTCCTATCAAGCAAAAGGGGAAGAGACAGAGACAAACTCCATTGTACTTTAGGACAAGAAAAAGCACAAGGATCGGACAACGAAAACCTCAAACACCCACCAAAGTTCCTATTGTCATTGAAGACTAAAAAAAAAACAAGACAAGATAGCTCCTCTTGTTAAAATTAAGGGGAAGGATCATCAAAACAAGCCTCTCGCAAGTCTCTTATCACTTATGTTAGGAGGCATGTCACTAGATCTACCTCATCCAGAGGAAAAGGTCTCCTACAAGAGACATAAAAGGACCTACATGAAGTAGAGGCCATCCTACAAGAAGCTCTGTTAAACCTATAGGAAACTCAGAAATTGGACAAAGAAGGGATCATGCAGCAAGCAACAAAGAAGGAGGATCTAGAGCTTAAGGAACCTAGTCCTAAACCTAACCTTGAATCCTACTGCAGGTACATTGAAGGGGGCAGGGTCATTCCACAGAAATTTTGCATCCCCTTATTCTTTGAAATTGAGAAAGAAAGGGCAATAACACATAGGTGGATACAAATTGCCAAATCTAAAGGAGTGGAGGACATAGGTCACATGGAGGAGAAAGTAAAGGAGATGGGCAAAGAAATGAGGAGCCTAAGGGACAAAGAGGCAATGATGAAAGCTTAGTTGGAGGTAGAGAATGCATGGTTAAGGGGACAACTACAAGAACGAGAGAATCAATTGGCATCCATGGCCAGTTTATCCTTAGAGGAAATATAGTGCACGATGCCAACAAAGTCCTATGCATTGTATCTTAAGGAACAGTGGCTGCAGTTCCAAATGAAAACTTTAGCACAGAGAGGCACTATTCCCTTCCAAGAAAGTGATCAAAGCACCTTGGAGGATAGAGCTAAAACGTCTGAGTTTTACCTCCACAACTTGGCCTTGACTGATTTGAACATGTGGGATCCAAATTCAAAACTAAGGGACTTATAGTTGATTGCTTTGGCATCATGGATAAATCATGAGGAAGCAAGGGTTGTAGAAATGAAGAAAGTAATGGCAAGAGAATAAACAAAACCCCTCATGAAAAGAGTTGAGTAATTAAATTCAATGGTTATCATCGCACCCATAACTTGATTGCAAATGACCCTCAACTTGCACTCAGGTACCTTGTTGCCCAAGAGCAAGCAATCACACACTTTGAGGACATGTTCAGGCTGTTAAGATATGACAGCATGCAAGCTTTTCCCTACAACTTGAAAATCAGAGAGTACCATTTTCCTCAAAGAATGAGAGAGGCACTGAATAGAACACCCATGTACAAGCAAGCTATCCAAAGACTCGAAGTCAATTGGATTGGCTTGAGACTCAATCCACCACTGCTCTGAGGAATGTTGGAAGGAAGAAATGAAGAGGAAGAAAAAAATAAGTGGGAGGATATAGAGACGAAGGTGGGATTCTATGCACAGGAAGAGGAAACTACAATAGAAGCATGGGATGTCAGGGAGGCCACTAGAGCAATGAAAGACATGGAAATAGATTGAATTACCCAGAGGATGAGAAACACTTTCAATAGGGGGTGATGATGAGACTCATCATTGGGTAACTATATGGACCTCAATACACCTTCTAGCTTATTCAAATCAACTCTTCTCATAATTTCTTACATATTTTGATTATATTTTTCCTAATGAGATGAGTCAAAGTGAGATATTATGCCTAGTTGAATAATGTGCATTGATTGCGGGGTTTTGAGAGAAAATCATGCAAAATTTTGGCTAATTAAGGGCTGAAACTCGAATGAGACAAGGAGGAGAGATTGTAGGAGATATATCCTCCTCATTTACTCCTCACTCATTCGAATATTCCTCCATCAAATCATACTAGCTCAAAGTTACAAGCAGCCAAGTCATGAAGATCAAAAGGGAGTAGAGCCAGTGGCAGTTAAAGAGCTAGTTCATCTTGAGTTTGGGAGTTGAGCCTCCCTACATTTAAGGAATTCATTGAAGACTTCAGTTGTATAAATAATGAGGCCTAGAGCCTCGTTAGGATTTGAATTTTGGATGTAAAAACACTAGGCATTTTCGAGTTCAAGACTTGTGAAATACATTGTTATGTAATTTTTTTTATTTGATAACGAGAATGAGCATTTCCTTGATCTAGCACCGAGTTGAATTAGAGGGTTGAATCTCTTGGGTTAGGGCCCAACCCTAGTAGGAAAGGCTCCTCTTCCTGTATTTTTATGCTTAGTTGATTTCATATATTAATGGTTGAATTGTCTTTAGCATTATTTCATTACAAGTAGTTGTGGATTTGATTAGTTTGCGTCCATTTGTTCATTGCTTTAGCATTAGCTTAGGAATATCAAAAATATGTTAGTAGGTGGATTTGGGCTCACTCCTCCCTTCAGGGACTATGGTTTGAGGAAATAACTCCTATGCAGCCCTAAAAAGACAGAATTCTGATTTCTCATGGAATTTAGGGTTTTATGTTACTTAGGTCAACATTTTACTAGTTTTCAAGAATAGGGTTTAATTTTCATTTCTGTTATCTTCAGTCTTACATTAGATTTCATCAAGGTTTCATATTACCCTGCAAGTTTTCCCATTCATGAAATAAGCAGCCGACTCATGAAATTATGTTTTCCTTAGTTAATTGAAATCCTTGTTGTTTAGATGATTTATGGATAAATGTCAATGATTGATGCAGTGTAGGAGTTTCAGCAGTACAAAGAGATTTCATGATCAGCAACCCCGTCCTAACCTCATCCATTCATGGTTATCACTTTCCTTCACCAAATCCCCCACTAAACTCATCATTCCACAAGAATATTTCTCCAAGCTTATTGAGCAAATCTAACCATCTCACAACCCTTTTTTTGACTTTTGAAGGAATCCTAGGCACTCCCTTACTTCATTTCACCCACCATTCACCTTCCCTAAGTCTTACATCACCTTACATATCCTGTATGATGAATTAAGACATATTGTAGGACGAATTGTAGTGGCTTGTTTTGAGGCCGAATTATGGAAAAAGCCCCTAGGAAGCTAGAAAAGGACCCATACTTGCCTCCCAATCCATCTGACCATCCACCATCATCCCTAATCCACCTACCACATTACCAAAAAAAGTTATCTTTCACACTTTCACAAAAAAAAAAGAAAAAAAAAAGAGTTATTTTGTTCATTTACATGCGCAACAGTAGAATGTTTGATGTTCCAAATTGCATGTTTAGGATAGTAGGATTGCACATATGATAATATACATTCTCTTGAAGCAAAGCCTCTTAATAGATAGATTAGATGAATGGTGTGTTTAAGCATTTGATTTCAGTCCTTTTCCTTATTGCAGTAGACAAGGTTTCTTTTAGTGTAGATTTCCCTTTTTCCTCATTTGTAATCAAGCTTCTTCTGAATCAATAGAAGTCTAGTTTGAAAAACCTTAGTGGTCTATCACCAACTTAGTGACAAAGAGTGGACCCATCACAATTACTTGTGTATACAACACTGTCACCTCCAAGTTTGTATGAACCCTGTGTTGATAAAATAAAGTTGGTAGCCCTTGGAGTTGCAGCATTCTTGCTACAATACTAGTGCTCATCACATATGGTTATGCAATCCACAAAAACTACAAGTTCCTTTATGTCAATCTATGGTATGATCATGAGAATAAGAGCTTTCCTCAGCTTTGTATCTACTGTGCATACTGCCATAGGTTGATGGTGATGTATTCCCATCATCCTCTTTCCTTGACCGTTTCAACAATGTTGTGGAATCTTCTGACATCTTTGAACACTGTCCTTCGGTGCACCCCAACCTTCAAAATTGATGTCTTTGCTCAACCATCAATGGTTGAGTTATGCCTTCGTTATTAACACCAAGTCCTTCTTCTTCCTTGTACCTCTTCCTGGTAAGGAGTCTCATGTTTGTCCCTAAAATTGTTATCTCCACATTTCCAATAGAAATTAAACTATGTGAAGATGAAACTGAAGGGATTTCGACATCTTTTACCTCCACAGTCGATTTGGAAAAATCTGATGAGGGCTTCTCATCATCTATCATTGATGGTTCACTGGCTGTAATAGCACGTTTCTCAACTTCCCTCCTAACATACCCAAGTCTTGTTTGATAGGGTAATTCTTCTACTTTGATGGGATTGACAATGCCTTGGCCATTAATGCCCAAGCCTTTTCCTTCATACCCAATTTTCTTCAACAATTTGGAGCCAGTTCATATGGTATGATTTTCAAAAGCAACGAAGTCGTCATTAGGAAACATAAATGAAGTCGGAGAGTGAATTTTTACCTCACAGGAGTCACACTGCAACTGTTCCATGGCCTCATCCTTAGCTTGCAGCTGGCATAGCGGCCTATTTTTCTCATCTTCCTCTTTACATATAAGCCTCCTTAATCTAGCGAGCTTTTCTTGAAGACTTTGGTCACTGTGCTTCAATTCTTCCAGGGCTTCATTTGTGGCTCACAACTAAAGCTAGAATTGTTGCCTCTCTTCATTCACTTTTCGCAAGATCTTTCTTAATTCAGTGTTCTCCTCTTGAAGCCTCTGGTTAATTTCCCCATTCAAGCAAGGCAATGATTGAAAATCATCGGAAGAGGTACATGATATATCGCTCTCCAATTCTTGAGTCTCCACTTCTTTGCACCTCTCAGATGTTGCATGCATAATATCCACCATTTTGGACATACGTAAAGCCTCACACATTCCCTTGTCATGCTCCATGGCTGCACATTTAATCATTCACGCACAATTTTGTCATTCCCGCACACTCTAACAACAATTATATCGTATCTCTCCCCCGTGCCTCAATACATACCATGTCTCCTTTTTAAGATGCTCATCCTCTAAAGCCTATCTCTAGTTAGTGCACTCATGCAATTCACATCACTTTAGCCCTGCTCTAATACCGCTTGATCCAGGATTTTTTTTCTTATAGATGGATCGGAATTGGCATGAGTTATAGTGCTTAAAAACCATAAAAACATAAGCATGAAAAATGAAGACAAAGGGACATCATCATAGAAGATCATGACACTGATATTTGATTACGGAGTTCGTCCAATTTGGACTACATATCTGGGCCCTGCTCAATAGTGGGGAGGCACTCTTTTATTAAGTGGCATGAAAAGGGAGGAGTACAAGCAGATTTCTACATAAACATCCTTATACCTCCAATTTGGAAGATAGCTAGAAAATGGAGAAGCCATCTCTAGAAATAGATAAAGCATCAACTACTCCTTTATGTTTATTAATTCTGGCTTTACCCTTTTTTGGAACTTTTGCTGGAACATTAGTTCCAAGAATAACATTACCATATTGGTTTTTCTTGATAGACTCCATCTTAATCTTATCTCCATTCATGTGATGAGAGAATCTATTGTCTATGTATCATTCATCTTCTTCTTTAAAATTAGTGAGGTGCAAGACCACACCTTATATTTTCTTCTTCTTTCCACTTGTTATGAGAAATAATGGTGGATCCATGTTTTTCAGATCTTCTAACATCAATACTCTTCGCTAATTTCTTGCCATGTTGATCTAGGATTTTTTTTTCTTATAGATGCATTGGAATTGACATGAGTTACAACGCTTAAAAACCATAAAAACATAAGCATGAAAAATGAAGATAAAGAGACATCATCACAAAAGATCATGACACAGAGATTTGATTACAGAGTTCGTCCAATTTGGACTACATCTCCAGGTCCTGCTTAGTAGTGGGGAGGCCTTCTTTTATTAAGTGGCATGAAAAGAGAGGAGTACAAGAATATTTGTACATAAACATCCTTATACCTCCAATCTGGAATATAGCTAGCAAATGGAGAGTCCATCTCTAGAAATAGATAGCACCACTTATTTCCTGGTGAAAAATAGTGCAAAAACACCTATCTGAACACCCCATTCAGATAATTGGGCCTTCTACAACCTTCTCTGAACCTCCTGAATTGCTCAGGAAAGGTTCCGGCCACCTGCCAGGAGCAGGTGCCACTGTGATGCTCTACAAACTTGTGCTGCTCTTTTCTCTCCTCCTTTGCTCTGACTCAAATGGTCCTTTAAATAAGCTAGTGGAAAAATCCCTCAAAACATGGGCAGTTCTAACCATAGGCCAAGTTAAGAAAAAGGGTGTTTTCCAATTGATTTTCTCAGGCCCTAATAAAGCACAACAAAAAACCTTTTCAAATATGGAAAACTCTATCGAACAGTCAAAACATACCGTTCATTTGAAACCTCAAAATGGTAGAAAATACAAGGAATCATTATTTCTCCGAACCTGGCAGCTTTAACTGAGAATCGACATTTTTCATATCAATGAAAAGACCAAGCCCAAACAACAGCACTTTGTGATACATGGACCCACCAGACTTATAAAATATGACATATAACATATCGCATCTGGTAGTCCCCATCACAATCACAATCGGCATACAAACCAACCCATGTTTCAGCGCTCTGTGATATGGTAGACCTGTCGGGATTATAAAACACAGATATGAAATTTTGCATCTGGCATTCCATCGCAACTCCCAATCGGTGACTTCCATTAGTGGATAGACCCAAGTCTGCATAAAATGGACCTTTTGGGTTTATTGAAGACATTTTATAAATATCATGTCCAGGCAGTCCTATCGCAAATCACAATCGACGATTACATCTAGACCACTTCGCAAACACAAGCCCTTTTATGTGATTGCAATATGCGATATGTATCGCATCGCAACAAAGTCCTGTCAGGGCCAATTTACCTTTTTTTCTTCCTCTAACCTATGATTTGCGATATTGAAATCGCATTCGAGAACGCCAGGGGTGAATTCTTCCTTAAGCTCTCCTCCTTTTCATTAATAAGTGATATGTGAGGCCCAGAGGACCTACCACATGGCACGCCCTCATTCGCTGAAGCTTTGCCATGTCATCTTCTTCTTGCCACCTATACAAGTCAAACTCAAACTTTGACTTGCTCTAACTTTGTCATATGGACTTGGATTTGAGTGTCGTTCACACCATTGAATCAGGGTGACGAGAACTTCGATCTGATGCTGAGTTCATCTAGAATCTGCCACTTTGAGTTTTGAGCCTTTCTACCATGCCACTAGTACTTTACTGAAGATCCACCTGGATCACATGTTGTATATATTTTTTCCTGCATTATTTTGCTACACGCTCAAAATTTTTATAAGCATAACATCTTATATGAGCAAAGGAATCATAATATTTATGTTTCATATTCCTTTTATTGTAATTAATGGCTTTGTGACCAAATATATTGCAAGAAAAACAATATCCCTTAAAGTACCTGGAAGTTGATGATCTTTTTGTGAAGCAGTTATTTTCTTGTGATTGAAGTCATCTAGTTCTACAATTAGCTGCAATGTGTCCAAAATTATGACATATAAAACATTCAACATTATTGATCAGAGTAGAGAATTGATTAACATAAGGAGTAAATGGTTTTCTTTGAAGAATCACTTTCCTTCATTTTTTTATCAGGTTGACTTCTTATCTCTTTGTTGAGCATTTCAGGTTTTGCATTGTTACCCTTTAAATTCCTTGCCTTAGCTTGTGAACTAGATTCTCCTTCAACAGTTTCATGAAAACCAAGACCAGATTTGATGGCACGAGACCTTTGACTACTAAGAATATAATCCAAAATTTTAGTACTATCTTGAAATTACAAATGTTTATATTTTTCTTCTAATTTACATTTTATAATGTTTACCTCAACCTCCATTCTTTGATATTGCTTTTCCTTTTCTAGATACTACTTCTTCATACCTTGTTCAACCCTTCTTCCTTCTTCCACTTTCTTCTTTAATTTGAGAATCTCTTCTTTCAGCTCATTTTCTTATTCTTCAAATTCTTCAAGTAGTTCTTAATTCCACATATCTGATTTCTCAAGCTCTTCTCTTAGTGAGATGATCTCAGCTTCAAGACCTTCACAATATCGTTTAGATTTCTCAGTGGCATTTACTGGTAATTCCCTTGATGAGGAATCTTCCTTTGAGATTTCTTCATGGATTTCTTGTAGCTTATCACACACTTTATTTGCATTCATATAATTCATAACCTTATTTAATGTTGAATCAGGTATGCTACAAAAGATGCCACTCAAAGCCTTATTTTTCTTTTGCACTTCCTCGTCTAATGGAGGAATCTTGGTGTAGTCATTGCATACTAGATACCAAATATCAAGATTCATTAGATTAAACTTCATATTTTTTCTTCATTGTTGATAATTATCTTTGCTTAGCATAGTCACATTAGCATGGTCCGTTGTTTCTGTCTTACCTTGATCTTCTGCTTCTAGAAGCATCATTTTTTAATCTTTAGAGTGCTTACTTTCACTTTTGCCCATGAGTGCAAGTTCAATTGTTTCACTGTCATCATCACTATCATTATTGCATAGATAAGGAAATGGAATATAGTTAGAAAAAAATCCAATACCTAATAAATTATTTGTTACCAGTCTTCTTCATTCTTGATCATTAGAAAGCGAGGTTCAAACTTGAATATTTGCTGACATCTGTAACTATCACTGCATTTGATATATCATTGTCATAGTTTTTTGAATCCCTTCTTCAAGCAATATTATCATCAAACACATTACTAATTCTATATTCAAATGCCATAATTAATTGGCATTCTTGATCAGAATCACCTTCTTCACCATTTGAAATACCATCACTATCTTCATGCGTATAAAAAATTCTCTTGTTTTCAAAACTTCTCTTATTTATTTTTGCATCTTCTTTCCCTTTCTCATGATTTTCTATATAGGGACACTTAGCAGTGAAATGAAAAACTGTACCACAAGCAAAACAGTTGAAGTCAAGCCTACCTTTGAACCTTCTAGTACCCACTTGGAGTTTCTTTACAATTTTTGCCTCTTCTTCTTCTTATACATAACCTGATTCTTTATTTTCTTTTCTTTTTGCAATAGATTTGAATGCAGCTTCTCTGATATCTGAGGGACCCACTTTTATTATTTCATAGGTTCTTAGAATCCCATGAAGTTGTACAACAATAAGATTCTTTAAGTCCTTCATTTCTTCAATGGAAAAAAACTTTTGAATCGAATTTAGGAGTTAGAGACCTTAATATTTTTTCAACAAATGATGATTCTTTTATTTCTTCACCAAGATTTCTCCTAGAATTCACGATCTCATCTACCATAAGAAATAAACTTGTGATTCTTTCATCATTGTGCATTATGAAAGTTTCATATTGAATTATAATATTTTGAAGTTTGGCACTTTTTGCCTTGGTGTCACCTTCATAGATTTGGATGATTTTGTCCCATATAGTCTTTGTCGTATTCAGATGCATGACTTTGACACATTCTGATTTTTTCAAGCTTCCTAATAGAGCATCGATAGCCTTTGCATTGATCTCATATTTCTTCTTTTTTGCTTCATTTGTGGGAATGGCATATGGATATTTATAGCCTCCTTCAATGATTCCCCATACATCTACTCCAAGTGACTATAAGTAAGCTCTTGTTCTTGCCTTCCTTCAAGCAATCAAACTTATTTTGAAGGACCTACTCTGATACCAATTGTTGGGAAAAATACTCGGGGGGGGGAGGGGGAGAGGAATCAATATTTTAAAACTCACTTAAACTTAGGTTTTCTTACTCATATTTATGTATGCAACTTTAATAAAAGAAACATGCATATGTACATGAATTTAATGCTAAAAACTAGTGTATATCTAGTCAACTTATCTTTTCAATCAATTTATCTTGAACCAGTATGTTAGTACTTCATCAACATTAGATATACAGTAATAATGTACAATAAGAAACAAATAAAGCATCACACATAAGAATCACATATGAACACCATGATTTTTAGGTGGAAACCCAATGTGGATTAAAATATATACTCAGTTAGAGTTTGGCCTATTGGAAGATGCCATGTCATCACACTATCTACGTGGTATATGTGTGGCCTACACCAGAATTTTGTAACCCTAATTGGTCATCATAGTGGGGCTTGTTGTGCTAGTTCCACACCATTTTGGCTCGATTGTTCATTCATATTATATATCGTGGTACTTAACATCAAACCCAATATTGGTCAGTAGGAAATGATAGTATTTTGTTTCATAACCATGGCTAGATCAACCTAACTCTTGTCAGCACACATGTTTTCATGTTACAATGCGTAACAATTTACAGTGGCAAGCAATGGCTAGTGATAATGTTCTTCAGGAGAAACCATGATCAGATCAACCAACTCTACCATCACACTTATCTTATGCATACCACATGATAACACACACAGGTGATGACTAGTCGATGATGGCCCAACGAGTAGAGTTTTGGTATTCCTAGTTATTGGAAATATTGAGGGGGGGCGGGGGGGGTGCGGGTGAATCAATAGTTCTTAGAAATTAGCACTTAAATAATCTTTTCATAGCATTAGTTAATCTTTATTAGTATTACAATTATTCCGTAAAGAAGTAAACAAAAATGCATAAATATAGAGATAGTAGGCACAATATTTTTAGGTGGAAAACCCGCTCCTGGTCAAAAACCACTAAAATATTTTCTAATAAGTTCTTTAATCGTCATTGCCAACTGAAAAGAAAGCTACAACTTCCTAGAACTCTAGAAAAGTATTATTATCTATCTCCAACTAGAAGGACACCCCAACGCCCTACTTTTATCAACAGTCAGCTGAAAGGATGCCTCAACACCCTAGCGAGCCACAACTTGCCCTAGCACCACCCTACCGTCCTGAATTGTTTATAGGAACCAACCTAAAGGTGAATTCATTCACTTGCCTATCACCACCCTACCACCCTATAAAGAAAAGAAAAGAAAAAAAAATTGGGCTCTCTTACCGTAATGCATGCGGCCTAGATTAGGCCTCTTACTCATCTTTTATGCTTCCTCAAATGGGAGATCCACACTTGTAATGTAACAAAAGATTGTGGACTGTAACAAGGAGGGTACACACCTTAGACTTATTCCAAAACATGCCCATATTCCCTTCTATAGTCTCATCCTGCTTTCCATATGATTCGATATTCAAATATAATAATAAGCCTCACATAAAATGTGTTTACACTGCATTATTGACCTTTTTTCTGAGACTTAATCTATATGTAAAAATATCGCTCGAAAATAGACCTAAAATAACAATCATGAGCTCATCCTTCCTCAAGGTATAGATCTAAAAAGGTGCCCTAACTTGCTTCCATTGGTGGTGGCCTATACTAAAACTAGACCCATATTTTATCAAAGAACCGAACCCTAAACTCACTTCAGTGCCTGTGTTATTTAAACCTTTAGCGTGACCAAAAATTTCAGATGGGAGAATCACAAGATAATTCGTTGCTATTACATCATAGAAGGAGGAATGATAATCGTGTATTTATAAACCAAGGAGGGATTGTAAAATAAATGATTTTTGGAGGTTAGTATGGGTGATTGAAGGGATATTATAACATTAAAAAGTGAAGTAATACATACCCTATATATTAAGTTAAGAGGTTCGTTGGCCTTGATGGGGATGTATATGGGTTTCTTCCATTATTAAATGATAAGAGCCACATCCTATAAGTAAAAATCAATTTAATATCCTACCTTAAGATAAATTATAATAAATAACATTTTATATAGATATTTGATGACCATAAACCAATAAATGTGTGACATGACACCACCCTATGGGGTTTTAGCCCATTAATTTGGGTTTCCAACTTCAAATGTGAATAAATCTCAAATTGTGAATAACTACGTGGCGTGTCACATACCAACAAAAATATATTTATGAGGAGAATCCAACTAGAATGATTTTGATGTGATAAACCATGAAGTTCCTTGCCAAATTTACCAATGAATATTGGGGTAGATCCTAGTGCTTCTTGGGTTGATGCTGGGTAGTGAAAGCCTCGCGGAACAAGTATGGGGCGTGAAGCCTGGAATTTTGGGTAATATTAGGTTAAAATACTCTGCGTAAAGCATGGAGCGCGAGCTATAGGAGGTTGAGTCAAAGGGTAGTCCGCCCAAAAATAATGTAAAGAAATAGTAATAGAGTCGGCCCGCGGAGGGATCGCAGGCCAAGGGAAAGTATAAATAGAGCGAGGCTCTATGAGGGAAAGTAGTTCTAATGGAGGATGGAAGGTAATGGGTTCTTAAATGAATTAGCTTGAAAGTGTCTGTAAGTCCGAGTCAAGGGATTTGGGTAGAAGGTAGAGGCTCTGCAGTTGTGTAAGCAAAGCCTTGGTAAGTCCATAGCTGTGTGCGCAAACCCTTGCAGCTGAGTGCGTAGGGTGGATATGGATGTATCGTGGAAGTTTGATAATAAAGATAAATTTCTTCTAAATTCTGTGTTGGTTGCGACTTTACTCTTTTATGATAAATGAATTGTTATGATTTTTGTACTTGCTACGATTGAATTCATGTGAACTGGATTAATCTTGATGCGCAAAGTAACTGAAATAATAAATGTTTGCTTAAAGACCTTTTAACGAGATCAAACCAGTAATAAGTGATTCAATCTGTAATAAACATGATAAGGGTATTCTGATCTAGGCGGTTCTAGCGTAGTGCGAGGCTACAGAACAGTGCACGAGCCCCAAACCACATCCAAGACATCCCTAGGGTGCGAAAACCTGGTTCTAGCACCCTCCCTACTACCTCGGGTGAGACCTTAGTTCGCTCTTTGAGCATTGTTGCTGAAAGGTTCAGTAGCTGCAGGATCATTGAACCAGTCGAGGAGTTTGATTGGGTAAATTCGATGGTGGTACAGGAGAAGAAACAGAAGGGTGAGATGGTGTACGCACTCTAGAAGTATCATCATTATTTGCTTGGAGGAAATTTTAAGATGTATATTGATCACTCTGCGCAAAATACCTAGTGAATAAGCCTATGTTGGGGGGTGCATCTGTCGATGGTTGTTGTTGTTTCAGGAATATGATTTTGAGGTTGTTGTAAAGCTAGGACGTCTGAATGTGGGTCCCAAGTTCGGAAGAATTATTTAGCCAAACAAATCCCACAGCTATCGGCCCTTTCGACAACAGCCTGCGAAGCGCGGACTGAGGTCTCACCCGAGGTAGTAGGGGAGGGAGTTGGAACTAGGTTTCCACACCCTAGGGATGTCTTGGATGTGGTTTGGGGCTCATGTGTTGTTCTGCAGCCTCGCGCTATGCCAGATCCACGCAGATAGGAATACCCTTATCATGCTTATTATAGATGAAATCACTTATTACTAGTTTGATCTAGTTAAAATGGTCTTTAAGCAAACATTTATTACTTTTGGTTACTTTGCACATCAATATTAATTCAGTTCACATGTATTCAACTGTAGCAAATGCAGAAATCATAACAGTTCATTTATCTTAAAATAGTACAGTCACAATCAACATAGAATTCAGAAGAAACTTATCTTTATTATCAATCTTCAACAATACATCCAGATCCACCCTACGCACCCAGCTGCAGGGGTCCGTGCACATAGCTACGGACTTTCCAAGCCTCTGCACACATAGCTACAGAGCCTCTACCTTCTATCCTACTCCCTCGACTTAGCCTTACAACTGCTCTTAGACTATTCACCCATTACATCATAGAATCAAAGATCCAAAACTAAACTACCTTTCCCTCATAGAGCCTCGCTCTATTTATACTTTCCCTTAGCTTGCGATCCCACCGCAAGCCGACTCTATCACTATTTCTTTGCAATATTTTCAGGCGGACTACTCTTTGAATCAACCTCCTATAGCTCGCGCTCCGTGCTTTTTGTGGACTCTTTTACCCTAATATTACCCAAAATTCTGGGCTTCGTGCCCCATACTCGTTCCATGGGGCTTTCTCTACCCAACAATCCCCCAACACAATCATCGTGACTCATCCCGAGTCACTGAGCTAGTGTGTCCATCTTTGTGCAGAGATCAATCAACAACTTCCATGGTGTCACTGGTACTAGCATCAAATTATTCCGTCATGTGCTGCATCTATTCCACCTGTGGTACCGATATTTCTGCCCCTATCTCGGTTGTATCCATCCTAGCACATTCGGCCTTCATGTGTGCTATCTTATGCTCTATGGTGGTTGAAACTGCAAATGCCTCATTCAACCATGGCTAGATACGAGCTTTCACCACACCTTCCTTCTGTCTCGTGGCTTCTGCTTGGATTGTTATGTCCTACACCTCCCTCATCTTAGCCAACCGTTGCAGGATGGCAACAGTTTGCACAGTTCCCCGAAGTTGATCGTAGGCGTGCTGAAGTTTCTGGACCTCTGCTTCCAACCTGCGGAGTGTGGGATCTTCCTCAAGGACAGTGAGCATATCAATCGACTAAGTTAGCAACTCGGTACATTCTTCGAGTGACTGTGCAAGCATCACGCGCCCCATATCAATAATGTTCTGGTGTTGTACTACTACCTCTGGAGGCATTGGTGATGGGACCTGCAATTTCAATTCTATGATCTGCGCACTGAGTTCAAGTTGTAGTTGTGCAGCCTCTTCCTTGGTCCTTCGAAACTCTGTAGCTAATGTATGAATCTATGCTTCAACAGATAAGTCCCGTGTAATATTTATCGCCTGAGCACTCAAACAGGCATCCACTACTACCTTTTTGATCTGCTGCTTTTGGGTGATTGCTTCATCTCATTGGAGCCATAGCTGTTCAATGTTAATTCTCTGCTCTTGGAGTATTTGGTTGGCGCGGCCGGCCCTTTCACGAAGTTCAATTGTGGTGTTGTCGTGAATTTTTTGCAAACTATCATGTCAGGGTGCAGCCACGTTCAGTCCCAATCTCGTAAGTCATTCTAGTATTACTCGGTCTTTCGATTGGTTGGTGACCAACGTGCCTGCAGGAATCAGAGTAGAATGAGCAACCTAGGCTCTGAGAAATGGTTCTGTAGCTGTCATATTGGAGGCTTTTGTAGAAACGCTATGGCCTACGTGCGCAATTCTTGATCCAAATTCTCATAACTGTGTCCGGAGCTCCCCCAACACAATGTGTTGTTCCGCATAGCCTCATTTCCTGCCTCCCAAGTAGCTTCATGAATGATGTTTTCGATGTCATTTAGATTGCCCTCTGTTAGGGTGGTAACTTCATTCTTGGGCTTAGATGCTTTTGCTTTCTTTCGTGCCTTCGATCGCTCTAGTGTGCTGAGCGCTTTAGTGGGGTATCCATTATGGCTGGCAGAGCGGTTTCCTTCTGAGTGCCTTTGTCCTTTGTTGTGTCTGCGTGCCTCGTACTGTTTTGTCCATTGCTGCAAATTTTGCCTCTCATGCTACCTTAACCTCTGCAGCATATTGTTCATTCTTCTTTTGTTGTGCAGTGTGCTTGGATGCCTCTTTTTGTTTTTGAATCGTAGCCTCGTCTCGTTCCACTACCGCTGGTCCTCGCCAAGCTATAGGCCAAGCCTCGAAAATCTTGTGAACAACATCATTAGTGACAATCAACTGGAGAGGGTTCCATGTCTAGACTAGGTCCTTCCGCACTCGAATGTAGACGTGATGCATATTTGCTTTGAATTCCACAATGTGCTTCATACTCTCATAAAATTCATTTGTTAAGCATGGTAACGTATTGATCCACTGACACACAATCGTGTCCATTAATACCCGAAATATATTAATTCCCTAAATTCTACTTGCGTCCTTGGTCACCTAGAGGGACGCATACTGCGCGGCTTCCGGCCATTCTGGGGTTAAAATAGAAACTGGCTATTGTCAGGCAACTCAGTAGCGACCAGCATGAGGGACAATATCAACCACACATAATAGAATGATTTTCCTTCTTCCTGGACTTCAGATAATTGGTTAGAAATTCTTCTCAAAGAAACTATGACCAATTGAATCGTACACCAGCGGCACATTCTTCAGTTAGTGCAATAACTACGGCGAAGACCTTAGAGCTCCGACATTTCCTCATTACTTTTCCTGCCAGCAATTGAGTGGCCACTCGGACTATGTTGTCAGAGATACTATTAATGATGTACCCTCACGTTCCCTTGGCGAGCTTATGCGTCTTTTTTAGTCGTTTTATCATTCCCACATCATTACTTTTGGCCGTAATTTCCCAAGGGTTTTGTCCGGTGTAGGGCAGATGCAATACTTGGTGAACAAGTTCCACTATGATACAGATGGGTTTACCGACCCATAGTGTATCTTCGTGCACTAGACAGAGCAACTTGTTGATGGCTATCATAGTAATAGGGGGCCAGAGAAAGTGTGGAATTGCCAAGAGACAAAGTAGTCGAGCTTCGTCCACCTGTCGCAGCCACTCCTTTGGCTGTAGACTGGTCACCATGCGTTCTATTGTATGGTCCATTAAGGCATCTGTCGCTAGATGGGGAAATTTTGTTCTATCTACAAGGTCACAATCATTTAATTTCATCATGGCGACACGGCCAACCATCGAATTTTCTACTAGGACGTCTTTCGGGAGAGAGGGGGTAGTGATTATACTGCTGAATCCGTCCAGGTTTGTGGGTACCTTGTTCATCCCCTTACTTGGAGGCATATACTTGGGTCGTCACGCTGGGTGTACAGGGTCTTCCTCAGAGATGTCCTCTTTGATCCTCGTGGGAGACTCTTTTGTTTCTTCCTCGCTATCGATGATAACAGTTTTACCTTTTTCTTTCATTGTGGACTTGCCAACCTGCAGGTGTCGTGGTGACCACCGAACTGATTTTGGAAGTGGAGGTTTCTTCTTGGTCTTTGAACTTTGTGGGGATTTAGAGTGTTCTGCTTCCTGTGGTGACTCTGGCTGTGGACTATTGGCAGTAGGCCTTTGAGCTTTCAAGTTGACATCTTTGTATTGTTGTGGCAATTCCAGAAACCACAGACTATTTTCAACTTCCTCGTTGCTCATGACATAGGTTATATGGGCTGATTTTCTTGTCGGACAGTACGACATGGTAGTGTGACCATTGCACTATTTATATATTGATTGAACCTGAAAACCGGTGGCTTGCTTTTGTGATAGCTCATAAATGTGATTTGGATGGTTATGATTTTGCTTCAATGGCCTGTCACTCGCTTCAAGGTGCTTTAAATGCCCCATCATACCCTGAGTAGTATCTTTAACGGTCACTTTCCATCTTTCCTTTGTAGCAGCGAATCCCAAGGTCGCAGATGTGGTTTCTGCAGGGGGTCGGTGGCCATATCGTGCCATTGTACAATAGCTTGTTTTATGGTCGCACACCCTCTTTCAATTGCTTGGGGTGCTGGGAATGAACCCTCAACGGATGGTCAGAAGGTGAACCTTTCCCACGGGTCCCCTAGTTCCTCGTTGACCTAGGTCGTGAGCACCCTAGATGTCCTCCTACTTCTATCATGAAATTATGGTGTGCACACCCCTGTGGCTTCTGGTGTAACCATATCAAGGTAGGAAAGCCAACCGTGTTGGTTTCCTTGGGCCATTCCTTTTCATCATCTAGGGCGGCCACTTCTAATTGAATTTTCTCAATGGCCTTGTCCAACTTCATACTGTGGTCACGGATTCGGGCCTTAGTTTGTTCCAACTCATCAAGTCGTCATTTTGCACGTCGAATGGCAGCCCACAATTACTGAACCGTGTTGTGGACGCCATCTCTGTTGGGAGAAGCTATGCCTATTGTGTCTGATTAGGCCATATAAAGGCGGTTCCCTCTAGCCTGATGATCCTGTGGTCCACTGTGATCTATTTGAAGTGTCGATCGTCCGACATACACCTGTATTCTTCGTGCTATCATTTTGTGCCAACTTAACCATCGCGCATATCTTCAAATTCAGAGTCGAAACTTTCTCATGTATCTGAGCTTCCCTAATCCTTCTATTGGTGCGCGCACCCTGTCTGCCGATGCACTGGGCAGTTTCTGTACTACACATGTGAGCTAGTCATCAGTGGTCACGTCCTGCTCTTTCGGGTGGTGTCTTTCCTCACATCGTGCCAATTGAGTCACCCTATTACAATTGAGTGTTGTAACTCCTTGCAATCGATTTCGCCAGTGCTCCGCTTCCTCCATAGAATCGATAGTGCAGATACTCTCACATTCCCATGAGGTTCTTCTATCATCGTTGTAATGCATCTGACTGGGGTCCTATGCCATTATCTGATAAAGGCAATCCAATTCATCATTATTTTCCTCATTGCGGATGGGTTTTGTGTAGCTCTCCCCTTCTGCTGGGTCCAGTGTAACTACTATGCGAAGTGACTTCTTTTGGAAAGTCATCGTGCGCCTTTTCATGTTGATGATTCCTTTCATGTCAATGGCCCAATCGATCTCGAGCAAAGCAGGGTAAGGATTGCTATCATCGATAAGCTCTATGACTTCGAAGTCGGTCTAGGTCGTTACACCATAGATATCCACCGTTACCCCTTGCAGTTGGCCTAGTGGTAATAGTTTTTGCTGGTTAGCCATCCGTAGTTGAATTGGGGACCATTACGGTACGATCTTGCCTATACGCTCCCAAGTTTTCTTAGGTAGTATATTTGCATCCGAGCCTAAATCTAGGATGATTTGATCCATCTAATAATCTCCTATTTGCACTGTCATTCTCATTTCTTGTCCAGTGCGTAAAGCATGTCGTCCTATCCTTCGGACCACCTGGGGTTTGCTAAACTCAATGCTCCTAGCAATCAACTCCTGTAGCCCTTGGACAAACTTCTGATTCCGCAGCAATTTCATGCATGCGTCAAGAAAGGAGGTGATCATGTAGGGGTCCATTTTGGCTTCCGTTTGGTCCTTCTCACCTGAGGTAGCAACTTTTGTGAAGCTCAGCGAATCTTTGTTTGGCCCCGCTCTTCCTTGCTTTAGTTCAACAGTACGGTTCCCCATAGGTGGGTCACCTCGCTCCCCTCTTGTGTCCCCTCCTTTCGTTGCACCGTTCCTTCACACCATGTTTATACTCGTTATGCTCTTAACCTGCAAGATGATACAAGAATACCCAATATGCACAGAAATATACCCAGAACATAGAACAATGAGAAATAATAGCTGGTATTTTATTATTCAAAAAGTAATGTTCACTTGCCTCTTCGAGGGGGCAACCTCCAATAGAGCAGAGCTCGATTACAAAATAAGACATGATGCTCCTCGCAGGGCGTCTCTATCCTTCATATATGACTCATACATGCAATACCATGGAGCAATACCATGGTTCTTATTAATACCATCTATCTAATACCATGGCCCATTTGCAACTAACTGTGGTCCCGTCATTAAATGCGGGTTAACCACTTACAATTATTACTATGGGCTTTATTGACTCTTTACTTAACTATAACTATGACTCGATCCTACTACATAAATAAGGGGGTTAGGGTGGGACCCTAACATTCCCTCCCCCTTAAGAATAGCCTTGTCCTCAAGGCTGAAGCTGTGGAAACTGCTGAAGAATAGTGGCTAGTTCCCAGGTTGCATCTTCCGGAGAGGTGTCTTTCCACTTGAAGAGGACTTCCTTGATCATGCGGCCACGCAGGTGCCATTCTTGTGTGTCTAGGACCTGTTCAGGTTGGAGCCAGATTGACCCTTCTTCATCCAATTCAAGTAGACTGGTTTGAATTCTGCAATTGTTCCCAATCACTTTCTTGAGGCATGAGACATGGAAAACTGGATGGATTTTTGCAATGGGTGGCAAAGCTATCTTGTAGGCCACTTCTCCAATGCGCTAAAGTATTCGGCACGGTCCATAGAATTTTGGAGATAGTTTCTGACAACCTTTGTCTTTGAGTGATGTTTGCTTATATGGTTGCAGCCTGAAAAATACATGATCCCCTTCTTGAAATTGGCATTCTGAGCGATGTTGATCTACCTGTTGCTTCATGCGGTTTTGAGCTTGATGAAGATTCTCTCTAAGATGGGTGAGCATGGTTGTGTGGTTCTGTAGGAGTTGATCCATTACTTGTACCTTTGAGCACCCCTTGATATAAGAAGCAGGGGAAGGAGGGAGTTGACCATAAACTACTTCATACGGAGTCAGTTTGGTGGTGGCATGATAATTGGTGTTATACCACCATTCAGCTAGAGGTAACCATTTTACCTAAAGATGTTGCTTTTCTGAAGTGAAACACCTAAGGTAGGTTTCTAGACATTTGTTGACTGCTTCAATTTGACCATCTGTTTGTGGATGATAGGAAGTACTGAGTTTTAGTTGGGTACCTCGTAGCCTGAAGAGTTCCAGCCAAAAATTACTAGTTAAGATCGGGTCACGATCAGACACAATAGAAGTGGGCATGCCTTGCAATTTGAAGATCTGATCCATGAAAGATTGAGCGACCAAAGTCGGTGTAAAAGGGTGGGGTAGGGTGCAAAAATTAGCATACTTAGAAAGTCGGTCCACAACCACCATGATGACTGACTTATTTCCTGACTTTGGAAGACATGTAATGAAATCCATAGAAACCTCCGTCCATATTGATGTTGGGATGGGCAATGGTTGTAATGTGTCTGGTGCTTTGACTGTCTCCCCTTTGTGGCATTGACAGACATCGCATTCCGCTACAAAAGTAAGAATGTCCTTTTTCATGCCTGTCCAAAAAAATGATCTTTTAGTGCGAGCATACGTCTTCTGAAAGCCTGAATGTCCTGCAGTGGGGGATGAGTGCAACTCCACCAAAATGCGGCTTTTGAGGGTGGATGTTGGTGATATTACGACTTTGTCCTTGTAGTGAAGAATCTCATCCTGCCACAAGTAGCCCTTGGTGGAATTTGGATTTGCCTGCAATTAAGTAATGAGTTGGGAGAGCCAGGGATGTGAAAACCATTCCCTGCAAGCCTCTTCAATCCATTCTGGAATGGGAAGGGAAATTGCGAGCAGGGTACTTTCCTCCTCAAATTGGTGAGATAATGCATCTACTAAAATATTTTTGCGCCCTTTCTTGTAAATGATCTCATAACCATATCCCAACATTTTGGTGAGACATTTATTTTGTTGTGGTGAGGATAGGTGTTGCTCCAAAAAATATTTAAGACTGTGATGGTCTGTGCGGATTTGGAAACGTTGCCCCAATAAGTAAGGTCGCCAGGTATCTACTACATGTAAGATGGCCATCATTTCCTTCTCATAGGTAGATTGTCCCAGATCCTTCCCACTTAGTTTTTGGCTTTTGAAGGCCAAGGGTCGACCTTCCTGCATTAAGACTGCCCCAATACCCGTACCCGAAGCATCACATTCAATGACAAAAGATTTGGTGAAGTCAGGTAGTGCTAAGACTGGAGTGGAACACATGGCATTTTTTAGAGCTGTAAAGGCCTGTTGTGCGTCATCATTCCAGAGGAATGAATTTTTCTTGAGGAGTTGAGTGAGGGGCTTCATAATGCAACCATAATTGTGGAAAAAATTGCGATAGTAGCCTGTGAGACCCAAAAATCCTCTCAGGCTCTTCAAGGTCTTAGGTTGAGGCCAATCCTGCATTGCCTGGATCTTTTTGGGGTCCACCCTGACACCTTCACGCCCCACAATGTGGCCCAAATACTCAACTTCTTCCATACCAAAAGAACACTTGGAAATCTTAACAAATAATTTATGTTTGCGGAGCAGTTGCAAGAGCAGATCTACATGCTGAAGATGTGCAACCCAAGTGCAATTGTAGATGAGGATGTCATCGAATAAAACAAAGACAAATTTTCTAAGATATGTTTTGAGGAGGTGGTTCATAAGGCTCTGAAAATTAGATGGGGCATTACAAAAACCGAATGGCATGACCAGGAACTCATAATGACCTTCATGAGTTCTGAAAGCAATCTTTGGAATTTCGAATTCTTTCATGCGAATTTGGTGGTAGCCTGAGTGATGATCCAACTTAGTGAAGAATTGAGCCCCATTTAGTTCATCCAACAAATCATCAACAACCGGGATGGGAAATTTATCTTTGACTGTCAACTTATTGAGGGCCCTGAAGTCTGGACACATACGCCATTCCCCATCTTTCTTGAGCACCATGACCACTGGTGATGAATAGGGACTAATGTTGGGACGAATGACGCCTGCTTCCAAAATTTCCTTGATTATTTTTTCTATTTCATTCTTTTGGGTGAACGGATATCTATATGGGCACACATTTGGTGGTTGGGCCCCTGGGACCAAAGTGATTCTATGATCATGTTCCCCTCTCGAGGGTGGAAGCTCATGAGGCTTTTCAAAGACTAGCAGATGGTTATTTAAAATTTGTTGCATCTCAGGATGAATAGGAAGAGAATTGGGTTTGATGGCCTGGATGGCATTAAATTGTGCTATAACTCCATGATGGCCCATTTTTAACAATTTTTCCATCCTATGTGAGTTGATGATAGAGGGAGCTCCCACCTGGAGTCCACGGAGGGTATGTGTGGAGTTGTTTTGCTTAAAGCTCATATATAACTCCTGGAAATCCATTGTGATTGGCCCAAGTGTGCGAAGCCATTCAGCACTGAGGATAATGTTGCACCCTCCCATGTGCATGGCAAACATGTGTGTCTTCAACTGATAATCCCCCATTTGAAGTTTGACATTTTCACAGTGGCTTTCACATTTCATTGTTCCCCCATCTGCAATTTGGACTTGGAAGTTAGAAACTGCTCGTACAAAACAATGCATTGCTTCTGCAACTCTTTGATGGATAAAATTATGTGTACTTCCACTATCAATCAAGACTACTACTGGGTGATGCTTAATAAAACATCTAATTTTGAGAGTTTGAGGTGAAGAAATCCTTGCCAAAGCATGCAGTGAAATAACTAGTTCATCAGGGACAATGTCCTTCTGTTTGTCCTCTTCTTCCTCCTCAGGTTCCTCGAGTGGTGGGGCTTCCTCCGATGAGTTGTAATCAGTAGAATCAATTTGAAAGAATTTGGGCTCCTTGCATTTATGACCTGGGGAGTATTTTTCATTACAGTAGTAACATAATCCCTGCTTTCTTCTTTCTGCCATTTTTGTAGGTGACACCTTTTGAACCTTAAGTGTTTGAGTAATGTTGTGAGCCTGTGGGGGGCGACCCTTGGCGGTGAAATTTGGGTGATTGGACTAGGCCGCTAACACATGTTCAACTTTACAAGCTACCTTGCAAGCCTTCAACCATGTGGGAGGGTGGTGCAGTCAGACGTGAGCTTGTATGGCCTCTTTAAGACCACTGATAAAACATTCCGTGTAGAACACATCTTGGAGACCCATAGTGAGAAAAGTTGAGGCTTCAAAGGCTGTAATATATTCATCCACTGTGCCAGTATGTCGGAGCTTATTAAGACGACCCAAAAAGGTAGAGTCATGGTCAAAGCGCTCTATAAGAGCTTTTTTTAAGGTGTCCCAAGTCAAGGGCCTTCCATTGCAACGTTAATGCCATTGCCACAATTGCCATCTTTCATTGTCCAAGTACATGCTCCCCATCATAAGCTGAGTCTCATTATCTAAGATGTAATACAGATTGAAATACTTCTCCATTTGTGATATCCATGCTATCGGCTGAGAACCATCAAATTTATGCATATCCAGCTTGGGTGGCCGCGGACAAGATTGTTGGTAGGTGCCCCCGAGGTGAAGAGGGTGGCTAGACTCACCCTCACTGTGTTCATTGCCAATATACGCCTCCTCATGGGATTTCACCTTGCCCTTAGAGAATGTGTTATTTATTGTCGCCAATTGGTCTTGGATGTCTTTCAAGGATTGTTCAAGTTTGCCGATCTTCTCATTGGCCATAGCTTGAGCTCTAGTTTCTACCATGCACCGATCCGATGTACTTGAAATTTGGGACTACTCGAATTTTTTTTTTGTCACTAACAATTGAATGGTACCACCTTGCTCAGCTTGTCGTCCTGATTCTTATGGGCTAGGTCACCAATAAGCGCCTCAGGGGGTTACTCCTTACTTAGGAATACTGTAGTAGCCGAATCCCCAAAATGTCAATGTTGCCAAAAGTCCTGCAAAAATCACGCCTCAGTATAGGAACCCACACAACTACTCAGATCTGGTGGATCTGAATGGCTAATTGGATAGATCTGAACTGTGGGACTACTTTATGCTGCTGCCCCAAACCCCACTTGCGAGATCTGATCTGGCAAAGATTATGCATGATCCAGAGATAGAAAAGGAAACTATGGTCTCGAGGAGTGTCAGGTGCTACAAATTGCAATATACATAAGGGTCTAATAGTAGTACTCGGCCCAATTTTTCAGGGCACTAACCAAGGAGGATCAATCGTACCCTTAGCCGTACAACCCAACTACCCTATCGTACGAGTGAGTAATCTCTCCGAGTGCTGTTCTCGGTGTACTGTAGCAGCAAGATGGCCGATGTTTAATCTATGGCAAGGTTTCAAGGGAGCTAAGGGGCTTCCGATATACCAGAGGGTACTTGGAAGATAGTCCATGCGTGGTTCTGTCTAATGCGCTACTACTCGAAGGGGTACCCACAGGGGTTACAAGGGAGTCCAACAAGCGTGACCACCTCTTGTATTCCCTGCATGCATGCCTCCCCAAATCCGCAAGTTTATGCACTCAACGACAGATCCCATGGTTTAAAGACGTCGGAACATGTCTCTAGCCAAAAAAAAAAATTGCTAAAAAATGGAGATCCCACGGGCCCTGGAAAGTGCTCTGATACCACTTGTTATGCTCTTAACCTGCAAGACGATATAAGAATACCCAATATGTGTAGAAATATACCCAGAACATAGAACAGTGAGAAATAATAGCTAGTATTTTATTATTCAGAAAGTAATGTTCACTTGCCTCTTCGAGGGGGCAACCTCCAATATAGCAGAGCTCGATTACAAAATAAGACACGATTCTCCTCGTAGGGAGTCCCTATCCTTTATATATGACTCATACATGCAATACCATGGTTCTTATTAATACCATCTATCTAATACCATGGCCCATTTGCAACTAACTGTGGTCCCGTCATTAAATGCGGGTTAACCACTTACAATTATTAATATGGGCTTTATTGACTCTTTACTTAACTATAACTATGACTTGATCCTAGTACATAAATAAGGGGGTTAGTGTGGGACCCTAACAATACTAGTGTCCTCTTCGCGGGGTTTTGTACACATCATTTGGACATTCTGGGTTAGCAGAGGTTGAAGCACCCATTTCTCATTTAATTGGGCAAACAAGGTTGGACAATCTATCAACTCGTGATCGAATTGTTCGCGATAAGCACATGAGATCCTAGTTGGGTTAGTGTACTCACGAGCATAGTGTCCTTGTTCACCACAATTATAACAATTTATCTGTCCGCGACCTCGACTGGGTCCCCATCCTCTTCCTCGACCTCATCCTTGAAATCCTTCCCGTGTTTCAGCCTATACCTTGTAGGCTGGGATCTGTTCCATCATTAATTCATAACTTCGACACGTTCACTCATCGTGTCCTACTGATCGAAAAAAATTGCAATATAATTGATGTGAGGTCTAGGTATACTTCTATAATAGATGGTAGTTATATGTTGCATGTTTCCCTCCCTCCTGGAAAATCGCGCACCAGAGCACAGGCATGGCATTTTGTCCTGTCTAGACTTCCACTTTTAATGGAATCGGGCCTCCTCCTGTCAGATAGTTCGCAAAGACTGGGCAATGGTCTTTGTCATGTGCATGGCTTTTACATTTAATACATTGTGCCTCTGGCTGTACCCCTAATCGAGGCATTCTTCCTTACTTCAAGCTTTGTATTTCAAAACTTAAGTTCTGAAGTTGTGCATGGAGTTGCTAAACTCCCAACCCTGGGTCCAGAACCGGGGTTGCGTATAACCTCATAGTTGTCTCTAGTGCCTCAGCCTGGGTTGAGATCTTTTGTTGTGACAGAGCCATCCTTAGATGGGGTGCTAACGATGCCACAAACCATGTGCAATGTTGTCCGTCAGTCAACGTCATATTAGCTTCGCGAATAGTACTCTTTAATCTTTGGTCCAGATCCCACGGGGTTTCACCAGGCAGCATTGATATTTCCTTGAACCCAATGATCGATTGGTTCTCAAACTTTGCTCGGTCGAACTCCTTATTAAGCGCATCCTGTATAGCTGCTAGTCCTTCATTCGAGTGGTTGGTTGAGTGTTTTATGTACCATGTTAGTGCGTGGTCCTGGAGTGCACTGACCAGCGTAGCATTTTTGATGTTTTCATCCGTTATACCTTGCACATCCCTTATGAAGTTTATCAAAAACCAGAACCAACTTGGATCTTCATTCCCTATACCTTGAAAGGTCGATAACTTGACTGCGGCTGACACCCTTGTTCTAGGAGGTGGTGAGGGTTGAGGTCGTGTGGACGGATGTGACATGGGTGATGGGGGTGATGGTGTAGATGGAGGTGGTATCAGCGGAAGGCATTCTATAATCAACCGGACTGCACTTCTAGGCAAGAACCTAGCAAGATCTTCCTTGCTTTCCCACGAGATAGAAATAAGAGGACTGTTCCCAGCTCCTCCCATTCCTCGGTAACCTCTTCCACTCCGTGTTACCCTAGACATTAATGTATGCGCCCGATCTATTTGTCGCACAACAACATCTTAATCCAAGTGTTTAATGACTTGATGTACCGACCCCACAGTTGTTGGAGAAATTTTCTTTCCGCTTTGTTGTAGCTTATAGTGGTATCTATTGCGAATTCAGTGATAAATCCTCCAATTATTTGATCTACCTAGTGATCGACCACGCACGTGAGTTTGTCTTCAGTGGCTTCTAGTCTATACACCAGTTTTGGAGTCCACACTATCGGCTGGTCTAATCTGCACCTTCCCACGCTATCATCTAACTTTGCGATCCACTCATGCAATTCTATCGGGAATGTTATGAAGAAGATCTCATGTATGTCCGTGAGGATATAGAAATCCAACCACTATTCCTCTAATATCTGTGATTTCCTGTTTTCTTGAACCACAAACTCATGGAGTTTCAGATCCCACCAATCTTCGAGCTCTTTCTTTATAGGATTCCAGTGTTCCCACATTAGACACCCCTTAAGCAGATCTCAGTCTCGGCAACGGAACCATTTGTTGGCTTATATGGGCTTGACCTAGGTTCAAAAGAATTATGTAGCCAAACAAATCCAGCAGTTACCGGCCCTTTTGGCAACAGCCTGTGAAGCGTGGACTGAGGTTTCACCCGAGGTAGCAGGGGAGGGTGCTAGAACTAGGTTTCCACACCCTGGGGATGTATTGGATGTGTTTTGGGGCTCACGCATTGTTATGTAGCCTCGCGCTACACTAGATCTGCGCATATTGGAATACCCTTATCACGTTTATTATAGATTGAATCACTTATTACTAGTTTGATCTCATTAAAATGGTCTTTAAGCAAACATTTATTACTTTCAGTTACTTCACACATCAAGATTGATCCAGTTCACATGAATTCAACCGTAGCAAGTGCAGAAGTCATAACAGTTCATTTATCATAAAATATTAAAGTTGCAACCAACACAGAATTTAGAAGAAACTTATCTTTATTATCAATCTTTCACCATACATCCAGATCCACCCTGCGCACTCAGCTGCGGGGGCTCGCGCACATAACTGCAGACTTACCAGGCCTCTATTCACATAGTTGCAGAGCCTCTACCTTCTGCCCTACTCCCTTGGCTCGGTCCTAAAGTCTCTTTCAAGCTAATTCCTTTCAAAACCCATTACCTTCCATCTTCCAAAAGAACTACTTTCCCTTATAAAGCCCCGTTCTATTTATACTTTCCCTTGGCCTGTGATCCCTCAGCGGGACGACTCTATTACTATTTCTTTACATTATTTTTGGGCGAACTACCCTTTGAATCAACCTACTATAGTTCATGCTCTGCACTTTCTGCGGAGTCTTTTACCCTATTATTACCCAAAATTCTGGGCTTCGCACCACATACTCATTCCGTGGGGCTTGCGCTACCCAACAATTGACATCAATGAAAACCACCTATCAACAATCTCCCTCTTTGAAATTGATGGAAACACGAGTACTCCCCTTGCAATCATAACTCCCCATGACATCAAATTTCTAACCTTCCTAACATTTTCTCTCCCCCTTTGACATCAACAGAAAAGGGTAACTCCCCTGACAACCTGCCTCTCATGAATACCTATAACTTGCCTCAACCCCCCATCTATTTGATGAGATAAAAGAATAGTATAATGAGGACTTCGGTTAGGCAAAAATACTCAAATTTCTTACGCATCAATGGTTTATTAAAGATGTCAAAAATTTGTTCTTTTGCCCCAATGTATTCAACTTTGATATTCTTCTTTGCAACTTGTTCTCTAATAAATTGGTACTTGATTGATTTCATTTCATTTTTGAAGGCATGCCAAGATTCTTGGAGATATTGGTGGCATTAGTGTTATTGCAGAATATTGGAGGTCTCATCAAAGTTCACATGAATATCTTGCAAGTTTTGTTTCATCCAGAGGACTGTGTACAACAAGTTGTTGTTGTTATGTATTATGCTTTCATTGTTCATAAGGATATTGGCAATTGTTTCTTGCTCAACCATGAAACAAGACAACTACCTTGATATAAAGATGCTTCACCATTATTTTTACAATCATCAACACTTTCTTCCAAATCAACATTTGTGTATCCTACAATAGTTAACTCATTTCCTTTAGGATACCATAGTCCATATTCTATTTTTCCCTTGAGATATCGAAAGATCCTTTTTACTACAACAACATGAGATTCTTTTGGTGTTGCTTGAAATCGTGTCACTTGTCTGATTTCCTGTGTTCCGAATTGTATCATTATATTTTTTCTGATCCATCTCGATGCATTTGGAGTGGAAAAAGTGGAGGAATCAGCTCATGGGCCCATTTTTGTCAGCGAGACCTTGTTTGGCGAAACTAGGTTTGAAACCTTTCAGGAGTGTTTTGAGGCATCACACAACATTTTTTTGGGGTAAAATTTTTCACTTTAGTGTGCACCTTTTTATGATATTATACACACAAATACCTTTCCAACGGAACAAGAAGCGCGCTAATTGGAGTCTGTATGCAAAATTTATGCCACTTAGAAGTTGACCTTCCTATTTTCCCACCTATAGTTTGGGAGGATGTCGCGTTATCCCCCATTATTTATGGAAAACTGGCTAACCATGTGTTTGTGATGTAAAAGACTCTAGAATAGTCTATTTTGTAACTCTAGTTAAGAGTTGATGTAGTCAAACTTAACCACTAGTAGGCTATCAGGTTGTGTTATAACTGGGCCACTAAGAGGAAGAGGCATTCCATTCTTTTGAAAGCATTTTGTTCCATAATTGAGCAAATATAGATAGGAGACATACGTAGTAAAGCACACAGAGAGGATCTATGCACTGTAGCATCCCATGGGCCATATGCATTACTTATTTGTACCTGCAGCCATATTTCCAGAGAGTGAAACGGCCTCACCTCATAGCTTGGTTTTTCTCCCGAAAGGGTTTCCCAAAGAGCATATCTTATGTCTAGTGTGTGTGTGCTTATTTTTTCATTCTCTACTTTTCTGCATAATTTCCATTTGCATGCAGGCACTAATTATAGTTAAATCCACATATCTTAAAGTTTAATAAATTGTAATAGTGTATAATTTTCAGAGTTTTAATATAATATTATTAGATTTGTTGTGACGAACTGTCCAATGGAATATCCACGGTAGTTTACGGATCAATTGGTATCAGAGCAGGTTTCTTTGGGAATTTGTGGATATTTGCAGGGGATCTAGATCAATGGGGCCAAAAATCATAAAACCCTAATCATGGCCAACGAATTTGTAAATGAACCTTGTGATCCTGCAAAGGTGAGGTTTTCACAGTTCGAACAACAAGTCATGGATATAAACCGCAATGTATACCTCCTCATGGCGGCCCTAAGCAATAATATAGGTATATTAGGAGAAGATGGGGGTTTGAATGTAAAGGATAAGGGGGATTGGGAGATCGGGAAGACATAGAGAACCAACCAAAGAAAGAACTCGGAAAAGATCAACCCAGTATGAGTGTCATGAATCAATCCCTATTCAAAATGGAAGAAAAATTTGATATCAATCCATACCATGGCAAGATCAATGCTCTGAAGCTGAACCACTAGTTGCAGCAACTGGAAGTTTATTTCTGTGTCCCTCTGATCGAGGAAGGGAAAAAGACCTCATTCGCATGGTTGAAATTAGAGGGCCATGCACTGAATTCATGGGAGAGCCACATGGAAACCATGAGGTTGGAGGGATAACCTCTAGTGACTAAATGGGAGGATTTCAAAACCCTCATTAAATCACAATTTTACCCCATTGGGTACGTGAAGGACCAGTGGATCCGGTGGCATTACTTCAGGAAAACGTTGGGCCAAAGTGTGTAGGAGTACACCATATAGTTCAGAACGATGGCTATAATGTTGGGTATCTCTCCAAAGAACCTAGATATACTCCTCAAGTATTTGCGGGATCTTCACCACCATCTGTGTGAGCAAGTGATGTTTTTCAACCCCAAATCAGTGGAAGAGGCTTATTTACATACATAATGCCTAGAGAACATAGGCTTGAAAAGAGTGTAATCAAGTGGATCGAAGCAGAAGGAGAAATAGGAATCTTCTAAGAGGGGGAAGAAGAAGAAAAAAGGGGGAAAAGGTAAAAATATAACAGTCATAGCACACTAGAGAAAATATCGTAGCAACCATTGCAACATTGATGGCCATATAGAGGAGAAGTGTTGGAAGTTGCATCTAGAGTTAATCCTGAAGAACAAGAAGCAATATAATAAGAAGAAGAATCTCATGGCCACTTATTCGAGAAACCAATTTGAAAGTAGCTCATACATGGATGATAAGATCGTTTATACATCAATGCAGAAGGACATGAATCTAAGTAACCTTCAGTAACAGGAAAAGAAACAAATGACCAAAATCTTCCATATAAAGATACAGGTCAAGAAGACAAAGGTTGATGTTCTGCTTGACTCAAGATTGTAGGTGAATCTCATTGCAATAGAGATGGTCAAGAAGTTGGGGATTGAAGTTCGTGATCATCCAAACCCATATCCACTAGGATGGGTAAATAAGGATGCAGAGATGAAGGTAACAAAATAGTGCAAAAGTAGATTTTCTATTAGTGTTTATTTTATTGATGAAGTAGATCTTGATGTGGTTCCCCTTGATGTATGTGGAGTTGTGTTTGGGAGTCCATACATGTACATGCGTGATGCAATATTCATGAGGAGAGCTAACTAGTATCAACTCATCAAGGATGGAAAATCTTTCATCATCAACACGCAAAAAGGAAAGTCAAAAATTTCATTGGTAAGTGCCAACCAAGCTAAGAAATTGATTAGTTCCAACAAGTAGTATGTTTTATTGTTTTTAAGAGAAATTCAGTCTGAAGAGGAGTCAATAAGAGGCAAGGCATCCCTAGAGGGTTGTACTAAGAAATAAAAACAACAATTGGAGGAGTTGTTAAATGCATACAAGGATGTTTTCTGAGAGCCTAAAGGGTTACCACCTAAGAGAGAAGTGGAGCACAAGATTCAACTATTGCCAGACTCCCCATTGCCAATTCTAAGTCTGAAGTGTTCCTCACAGAGGAAAATGAAAGTTCAAGGAAGTTCCTGGAAATAGCCCCACTGTAGAGATATTTTCATTCTGTATCTACTGCAACTTGAATGGGAAAAAACGGACTTCAGATGCAGAATTTATTACAGAAAGAATATTGCCTTTGTCCTTTGGAAAAGGAGGCAAAATCTTCTTAAAATGGGCTAAAGGCCTTATAGAAGAAAAATCACAATCAGAAGGCTAAAAGGAGGACTTAAGTGGAGGCAGAAGGAATCACTGACTGTGACCTCCGATATATCAGGTTGGAGATAGGCCTTTGCCTGATGTCGGGACCCCAGACAGGGTGATGAAGCGATTGCCAATAATCGAGTCAGCGGATTAGGTCGGCACAGACCATGGTTCATGGAAAGAACCCCCGGACCATTACCTATGCAATATGTGATGATGTGACTTGCAATCACCGATATTAGCGTAGCGAATCTGTGTCGACAGATCGATGATCGGTGAAGCCAAGCATCGGACCCTAGGGTTGTTGCGATAGCGATATGTGATGAGATCTGGATCATCTGAACGGGGATCAGATCAATGGTCTGGATTCAATAGGAATATCAATGATTGGCTATTCAGTGATCCCTGAAATGAAAAGGGTCGTTGGGCAGCGTGATTGTGATATGTCGATAAAGCACAGACCTGATGGGGATTATCCACGCGATTTCATAATTTTTGAAGCCCAGAAATTTAGACTTTTCAATATATTTCTCGTGTATTAGGTTTTTTAGCCCCGCCGATGTGATGCGATATAACACCTAATGGTTGTCCCGATATGGTTATAGGGGTGATTTGATGGAATTTCAAGTCCAGAAATCAGCACTCGATAGTGTATTTTTTAGTTATCTCTATGTATTGCAAAAAATGTTTCATTTGCAGGATTTCTGCACAGGAAGGTCTCGATTCCTATGTAACTACCCCTAATCATTGTGCCACACTACAAGCGAGTGTTTTAATGATGCGTTTGTAATTCCGAGAGAGCCACAGAGCCACAAAGCTAGATGGCCAGTCGAAGAGACAGGGAGCGAGAGAAGCCAAAGAGCTGCAGAGAATGATTATGTGTAGAGAAAACAATTGTGGAAGCTGTAGAGCTAGAAGACTGCCTCAGAGAAGCTAGAGAGCTCAATTGATGGGCAAAGAGAGCAATTTGAGTGAACAATAAACAAGAGCTAAGCATAAAGAGAGCCTTTGGAGTCACTTGAAGGTCGAGTGAAAATCCAGATAGCTCAATTGACAGCAGCGTATTGTTGTTAAAGGTTGTTGGAGTTGCTTGGAGGTCGAGTAACTCATAGAGGCATGCACAGGTCGAGAGAAAGAGTTCAGAGAAGCCAGAGCAGAGAGTCACGAGCCATAGCTAGAGCTGGAGAGCTAAAGTGAGAACTAGAGCGAGAGCCAAGAGCCAGAACCAGAGCTAGAGCCAAAGAGCCAGAGCCAAAGTCAAAGCCGAGAGCCAGAGCTAGAGCCAAGAGCCAGAACCAGAGCCAAATCTAGAAATTCGAGAGCTTCAGAGTCAGGGATGAGATGGTAAAGTAATCCCATCATGTTTTGTGTAAACTGATGGAGTTAAGTTAAAGACTTGTAAAAGAACTGATGCCATAATCCCAGAGAGCCTAGTTGAGTTGAGTAGAGCTCACGAAGACATAGCCCAAGAGTTTTGGGTGAACTCCAAATTAAATTGTTGTTATGTGTGCTCTTTACTTGCTGCATTATTTACTGTTCTTTGTATTTAAAATATCAACATAAGCAAAAGTAATTACATCACTTAATACTAAACAATAAACATAAGTATACACCTATTTCAAGCACACTTTTTAATTCCACAATTGGTTAATCAAAAGACTTGGGAATATTTCAAGATTTGGAAATGGGAGAGGTTCTTGTAGCTTAGACAAGAAGCCTAAGTGCCCCATCTTTAGATCAGGTGGTATCAAAGCTTAATATTGATCAACCACACCTTCAAGGAAGGTTATATCAAAATGCTTGATTGACAGAGCAAAGATTGCCTGTCTAAAAGGTGTTTAAACAGTCAAAGGTTGATTGTATGCTTGTTTGTAGACTGAATATTGTTTGAGTCTGCAGGAGTATGGACAGTCTTATGGAGACAGTTCCAAAGATGCCATGAAGGCCATTGAAATAGTCCCAAGGAGTTTCATTTCAGGTCCTCTACCACTGAAGTGTAAGGACTGTATTTATGGAGAATGCAATTGCTTGAAACATCATACGCAGGATGCAGGTGTTCAGAAGCATGCACTTGAACTAAAGAGTTGTGGAAACTCTGAAAGCCTTGAAGAGATTGATGGTGTTCCAAAGGGAGCCACTCCTTGATTTGCTTCACCTCCTCATGAAGGCAATGAAGGTGAAAAAGAAAGGTATAAATCTGGTTCTAAACATTTTCCTTTTGATTGTGCAAAGCATGATAAATGTCCACATATGTATGGAAAAAGAATCGCATGTTCCTTTTGTGGGTTGGATAACCATAATGTTTCTAGATGTTGGAAGAGAATGGCCACAGACAAGAAACTTTTGAAGGAAAGGAAGCAAGAAGCCAAAGGTCCATTGGACAAGGCAAATCATGTTGTCAAGAGGATGCACATGCAGTGCACTTACTTCCATAAGCAAGGACATCTTGCTGCAAAATGTTGGACTTTGAATCCAACAATGCTTCCACAAAATCTAAAGAAAGTGGAAAGAGAATATGGCAAAAATGGAAAGGAAGTTTCCATTAGTGATGTGTCTCGAAATTATTCACATATTTGTGCTAATGTGCAGATAAAGGAAAGACCTTTGAAAACGATTGGTAAGAAATGGTTAAAGTTCTTATCCAATTAAGATTGCATGTCTATTTGATGCATCTATTTGCATTTCTTTGTTGATGGGATGCAAGTTGCAGGATTTTACCAAGTTGGTGAATGGAAAAAGGTTGAGTAGAAGACTCACTTTGTTGCTGCAACATTATGTTCATTTCAGCTTCGAAATTACAGTGTACTTAAGTGAAAGTTGAAGGATGAAAAATTATATTTCATTTCAGCTTCGAAAGTACAGCGTGCTTAAGCAAAAGCTAAGAGATGAAATGCATGCATGAGCTTGAGATGCATGAACATAGGGATGTCACTGATTTCCTTGTATTTGAACATGTATGTGTAATTAACTTGCAAGGTTGATTGCTTTGACATGCATGTAATGCAATGTTGACTCAGGAGAAGTTAGCTTGGTCTCTAAGTTGGAGATGATGATGAAAGTTTCATGTTTTGAAAAAGAGTCCTAAAGGTCTTTTTCTACATGCTTGACTTGAAGGGTCATTTGTTTTAAGGGCATGTTTTGCGGGCTTGTTAACTAGTCCATCATTTGTATGCAGATGTAAGACGTGGAGGTGTTCACAAAATGTGAAATCTATTTATTTTGTTGAAGCAGGAGTTTAAGCCATCCAGTTGTTGTCTGTATTTCTATTGTTGTTAATAGTTGTTGTTGGAAGCATATCAAATAGGTAAAAATGAAAGCTTTGTGGAGCAAGTAACTTCACATTTGTTTGAGACACCTTGGATCAGTGATCAAGGTAGAGAAGTTCAAACTACCTTTTGTGACCATTTAAATAGAAGTTTTGCAGGAAAGCAAGGAGGAAAACGGTTCTTCCAAAGGGGACCAGCACATCTTAAAAGGAAAGTGGTTAGAGACTTTGGTTTAGAGGCACTATTCAATGCAAGTGTAGGGAGGCTGAAAGAAGAGGGTAAGTTACTCTCATGTACTACTCGGATCAGTATGTTAGTCTTTTGAAGACCAAAATTTATTTTAGTGGGAAGGCATGATCCAAAATTGGATTTTGGATAGACTTCTAAGTCACTCTAAAGTGTTCCTCACAGAGGAAAATGGAAGTCCAAGGAAGTTCCTGGAAATAGCCCCATTGCAGAGATCTTTTCATTTTGAATCTACTGCAATTTGAATGGGAAAAAAATGGACTTTGGATGTAGAAGTTATCGTAGAAGGAAGATTGCCTTTGTCCTTTAGAAAAGAAGGCAAAATCTTCTAAAAATGGGCTAAAGGCCTTATAAAAGGAAAATCGCAATCTGAAGGCTAAAGGGAGGATTTAAATAGAGGCGGAAGGAATCCTCGACTGCGACCTCTGATATATCGGGTTGGAGATAGGACTTCGCTCGATGCCGAGACCCTAGACAAGGCGATGAAGCGATTGTCGATGATCAGGTTGGCATAGACTGTGGTTCATGGAAAGAACCCTCGGGTCGTTACCTACGCGATATGCGATGACACGAATTGCAATCGTTGATATTGGTGTCAGCGAATTGCCATCAGCAGATTGGTAATCAACGGAGCAAAGCACTGGACCCTAGGGCCATTGCGATAGCGATATGCGATGTGATCTGGACTGTCCGAACATGGATCATATCAACGGTCTAGATTTAATCAGAAGATCGACGATTGGGTGTTCAGTGACCCCTGAAACGAAAAGGGTCATTGGGCAATGTGATTGCGATATGCCGATAAAGCATGGACCCAATGGGGATTATCCATGTGATTTCATAATTTTTGAAGTCTGGAAATTCAGACTTTTCAATGTATTTCCTGTCTATTGGGTTTTTTTAGCCCTGCCAATGCGATGCAATATAATGCATAACGGTGGGCCCGATAGGGTTATAGAGGCGATTTGATGGAATTTCAAGTCGGGAAATCAGTGCCCGCTAGTGTATTTTTCAACTATCTCTGTGTATTGGGAAAAATGCTCCGTTTGTGGGATTTCTGCACAGAAAGGTCCCGATTCCTCTGTAACTGTCCCTAGTTATTGTGCCATGCTACAAGCAGGAATTTCAATGACGCGTTTGTAACGCCGAGAGAGCCACAGAGAATGATTATGTGCAAAGAAAATGGCTGTGGAAGGCGTAGAGCCAGAAGACTGCCTCAAAGAAGCCAAAGAGCTTAATTGATGGGCAGAGAGAGGAGGTTGAGCAAACGACGAGCAAGAACTGAGCATGCAGAGAGTCTTTAGAGTCACTTGGAGGTCGAGTGAAAAGCTAGAGAGCTCAATTGACAGCAACGTATTGTTGCTGAAGGTTGCTGGAGTTGCTTGGAGTTTGAGCGACTCATAGAGGCATGCAGAGGCCAAGAGAAAGAGCTCAGAGAAGCCAGAGCAGAGAGCCATGAGCTAGAGCCAGAGCCAGAGTGAGAGCCGAGAGCCAGAACTGAAGCCAGAGCCAAAGAGCCAGAGCCAGAGTTAGAGTCAAGAGCTAGAGCCAGAGCTAGAGCCAGGGCCAAGAGCCAGAGTTAGAAAGTCGAGAGCTTCAAATTCAGGGATGAGATGGTAAAGTAAGCCCATCTTGTTCTGTGTAAACCAATGGAGTTGAGTCAAAGACTTGTAAAAGAATTGATGCCATAATCCTAGAGAGCCTAGTTGAGTTGACTAGAGCTCACGAAGACGTAGCCCAAGATTTTTAGGTGAACTCCAAATTAAATTGTTGTTATGTGTATGCTCTACTTGCTACATTATTTACTGTTCTTTGTATTTAAAATATCAGCATAAGAAATAGTAATTACAATACTTAACAGTAAAAAATACACACAAGTATACACCTATTTCAATCACACTTTTTAATTCCGCAATTGGTTAATCAAAAGACTTGGGAATATTTCAAGCTTTGGAAGTCGGAAAAGTTCTTGTAGGTTAGGCAAGAAGCCTAAGTGCCCCATTTTCAGATCAAAAAGTAAGCGAGGTGAAGAAACAATTGCAGCAACTATTGGAACAGGGTGTCATTCGATCGAGTACATCACCATGTGGGCCACCCATCATCATTGTGCCAAAGAAGGATGGGACTTGGTGGATGCATATAGATTACAAGGCGTTGAATTAAATCATGTTGAAGAATAGATACCCCCTGCCCAAGATATATGATTTGCTAGATCAGTTGCAACAAGCAAAGGATTTCACAAGCTAGACTTGAAGTCTAGATATCTCTAGGTTCGAGTCAAAGAAGAAGATACATGAAAGATCGCCTTCAAAAACAAGAAAGGTTTGTATGAGTGGTTAGTTATTCCATTTGGCCTATGTAAGGCACCAACTACGATTATGAGATTAATTAATGATATATTGCACCCTTTTATAGATTCATTTGTTATTGTATATATCGATGATATACTAGTATATAGTGCTACTTGGGAGGAGCATATTTCACATTTGACACAGGTGTTGGAAACATTGAAGAATCACCAATTGTTAGCAAATCTCAAGAAGTGCAAGTTTGTACAACAATCTTTGTGTATTTGGGGTATATGATCAGTGGAGGAGAGGTGAAGATAGATCCTTCCAAGATGTTGGCCATCATGAAATGGTTGGTGCCTACTAATGTTTATGAGGTCAGGAGTTTCAATGGGGAAACACAGTACCTGAGGAAATTCATAGCCTCATTTTCAACTGTAGCAATACTGCTATACGCCATAACAGCAAGTGGCAAGAGTTTCCGGTGGGGAAAAGCACAACAGAAGGCTTTTGAGGAGCTAAAGAATAATATTAGTTAAGCATAAGTTATGGCATTACCAAACTTGTAGTAGCCCTTTGAAGTGGAGACAGATGTGAGTGGGTATGATATAGGAGTTGTCTTAATGGAAGGAGGAAGGCATGTTTGCTACCGTTCTGAAGTATTTCATGGGGCAGTTCTTAACTACCCTACCTACGATAAGGAGCTCTATGCCATGGTGCAATATGTGAAGAAGTTGAAGCACTATCTAATGGGAAAGTAGATAATAATCCACATAGATCACCACTCATTACAGTACTTGTAGGCCCAGAGTAAGCTACAATAGACCAGGCATTACAAGTGGATGGGGTTTTTACAATAGTTTCATTTGGTGATCAAGTATAAGAATGGAAACATAGACAAGTAGGTCGATATGCTTTCAAGGGAACCCACATCAAATATTATAGCTTTGGGGACTCTTATGCACATGGAGCCATTTACCCATGATGCATACAAAGAGGCATATTCAGAACATGGGGACTTCAAGGAGGTATGTCAGCAGTTGCAGATTTAGAGTTGTCTACATGATGGCAACAACACCATTGACTAGCATCTCCGGGATGGGTTACTCTACAAGATATATAAGCTATGTGTTCCTAAAGGTGATCATTTGCAACAAATTAGATAGGCTCACACCTCCAAGGTTGCAGTGCACTTTGGTGTAGGGAAGATTGTGGCTAACTTGTAGAGGTATGTGTATTGGCCCAAGATGCAAGAGTAGGTAGCTAGGTTCATAAGAGGATGCATGCTTTGTTGTACCAGTAAGCCTAGAAACATGAAACAGGGTCTATATCATCCCTTACTTGTACCTACTGATCCTTGGGAAATCATTTCCATGGACTTTGTGGGTTGTTTACCGACAACTAGGAAGCGACATGACTACCTGTTCATGGTAGTTAATAGGTTTAGCAAGATGTGTGTTCGGGTGCCCTATAAAAATACCATTAATAGACAAGAAGTAACAAACTTGTTCTTTGGACAAGTTTGGGTGCACTTTGGGATACCAAGGAGCATCATTTTAGATAAGGACGCAAGATTTCTCAGTGCATTCTGAACTACATTGTGGGAGAAGATGGACACAAAGTTGAAGAGATCTACAATATTCCATCCACAGACAAATGGGAAGACAGAAGTATTCAACATGACTTTGGTACACCTTTTAAGGGGATACAACCAGAAGCATATGAAAACCTGGGATGAAAACTTGGTATATATAAATCATTCTTATAACAGAGCATTCCATACTTTTATAGGAAAGTCCCCATTTGAGACTTGTTTTGGATATTTCATATGGGTAGCAAGGAGGAGTGAGGGGAGACCTTATTGGAGATTCTTTGAGGGTTGGAAAAATTATAGAGAAGATCAAGAATATCCATCTATAGGTACAAGAAACACTATAAAAGTCGCAGGAGAAGTATAAGGTCAAGCATGATCAGCACATAATAGAGAAAACATTGAAGGCGGGAGATAGAGTATGGCTACAGTTGAAAAAGGAGAGGTTGCAGGGGCCTGGTAATAAAATCAAGGCTCTAAGGTATGGTCCCTTTGAGATACTTGAAAAGGTGGGTGATAATGCCTATAAACTCAGTTTATCACCATATATGTGCATTTACTGTTGGGTCCCTATAATACTAGTGATTACCCCATTAATATGGTAGTTGTACCTCTTATTAATATTGTTGTGCCCCTATTGCCCCCATATTGTTATTATTGTGCCCCATAGAATCCCTCTACTGTTATTTTTGTGGCTTTATATTATTATTGTTAGGTCGGCTGGGTTATATTGTGACTCCTTAGACTCCTATAATATAGAAAGGAGGTTATGTCAATTTGTATCATCCAAGAATGTTTCATTTATGTAATGTAAAGGAGGTTGCCCCCTCCAAGAGGCTGAATTCTAAGGCGTTGATCTATCTTTTCTATCTTTTCTTGAGCTGGTTTCATAACATTTGGTATCAGAGCCAAGTTCTAGGGTTTTGCTGCTCCAAATAGATCATCGTGGCATTTTCGCTATAACTTTTTTCTGCGACGTTTCAGAAGTCGGAAAAAAAAACCATTTTAGAAGACATCGCGCTACAGCTCGAGTCCAAATTTCAGAGCTTTTTCCACTATATTTGCAGAGATATGATCTGAGGAAGTTGGTCTTTTTGCAGACCCCTGAATTACATTCCAAACAGGTGACCTGGGGAAAATCGTCATAACTTTCTCTCTAAGCATCGGATTGAAATTTCCAAAAAGGTACATAAAGAGGACGGACTGTAGTTTCTTCTAGATATTTTTCAGAGCTAGAGGTCCAGATAGTGACACGTGGCACTTCATACAATTTCGCTCTTCTGAAAAGGTCTATAATCAGGTCACTGTTGGAGATTTGACATAACTCTTCATTGGAGGATCCAATTGGGGTCAGACTGGTGGCATTGGAAAGAGGACACAGAGGGATACCATAGGTCACAATTTCAAAACTGGATGTTCTGAAAGTACAGAGATACATCAGAGGAAATATCGAGCTCCTACAAAGAAAAAAAAGGTGTGTAGATTTTTTTAAATTTTTGCTTAAGATTGGTTTGAAAATTTA
>APFE031049679.1:33731-113372 GCA_000404065.3 Pinus taeda | reverse complement strand
GAGGAAGGAAAAATTATATTGGAACCGGAAGCAGTCACAGAAACAAGATCTCGACAGCTACGAAATCGATCAATTTCAGAGTATCTTATCAAGTGGAAGAACTTATCTGCAAAAGATTCCACTTTGGAGGATGAGAATTTTATACAGAAGTATCTAGAACTACTCAAGCGTTGAGCACAACACTTTTTTTGAAGGAGAGGGGCATGTTGGGTCTCTATAATACTAGTGATTACCCCATTACTATGGTAGTTGTATCCCTTATTAATATTGTTTTTCCCCTATTGCCCCCATATTGTTATTACTGTGCCCCATAGAATCCCTCTACTGTTATTTTTGTGGCTTTATATTATTATTGTTAGGTCGGCTAGGTTATATTGTGACTCCTTAGACTCCTATATTATAGAAAGGAGGTTTTGTCATTTTGTATCATCCAAGAATTGTTCATTTATTGTAATGTAAAGGAGGTTGCCCCCTCGAAGAGGCTGAATTCTAAGGCGTTGATCTATCTTTTATATCTTTTCTTGAGCTGGTTTCATAACATTTACTTAGTTTTAAATGTAGAGAATTTGAAACTCTATGAGCCTTCCATGCGAGATCAAGAAGAGGAACATGTCCTACCTTCTATGGAGGATTTGGAACCAGACGCATAGGCAAAGTTAACAGAAGATACAATTTTGTAGAAGACGTCTAGAAGTACATGACAGGGGTAGTATGACCTTTGGTAGATTGGGTTGAAGGGACAACTTCCAGTGAAAGCTAAATGGTACACCAAGGATAAGGTGGAGGAAAATTTTCCTCACCCCATTCGAAAAAATATTTTGGGGACTAAAAGCCTCCCAAAATGGGGTGTGATCCAAAATGGACCATTATATTGTTTTTCATCCACCTTGATGCATTTGGAGTGGAAAAAGTGGAGGAATCAACTCACGTGATTGTTTTTATTGGCGAGACCCATTTTGGCGAAACGGGGTCTGGAATATTCCGGGAGTGTTTTGAGGCATCAAAAAATGTTTTTTGGGGGTAAAAATTTTCCTCTTTAGCATAGCACCTTTTCATGTTATTATACACACAGATACCTTTCCAACAGCACAAGAATTGCATCAACCAAAGCCTATGTGCAAGGGTTATGCCACTCAAAAATTGACCTTCATGTTTTCACACCTAGATCTCAAGAGGATGTCGCGTTAGCCCCCATTATTTATGGAAAAAGGGCTAGACATGTGTTTTTGATGTGAACGAATCTAGAAGAGTCTATTCGTAACTCTAGTTAAGATTTGATGTAGTCAAACTTAACCACTAGTAGGTTATCAAGATGTGTTATAACCGAGTCACTAGGAGGAAGAAGAATTCCATTCTTTCAAGATCATTTTGTTCCATAGCTGAGTAAATATAGCCATGAGATATAGGAGGTAGAGCACACAAAGAGAATTTGTGCATTGTAGCAGCCCATGGGCCACAGGCATTACTTCTTTGTACTTGCAGCCATATTTCAAGACAAAGAAAGAGAGCGAAGTGACCTCACCTTCCAACAAGGTTTTTCTCCTGAAAGGATTTCCTAGAGAGCATCTCTTGTGTCTTGTATTATCATTTTTTTGTTCTCTAATTTTCTACATAATTTCCATTCACATGCATGCACTAATTACAGTTAAATCCACAGATATTAAAGTTTAATAAACTGTAATAGTGTAGAATTTTCAGAGTTATAATACAATGTTATTAGATATGTTGTGACAAACTGTCTAATGGAATATCCACAACAGTTTATGGATCATCTTGTGTCACATTTGGCCTAGAAGCTATTACATATAGAATACTACCAATCATATATATATACATCCTCTCACCTACATCTTTGGATGAGTCACCTATGCCCAACTTGCATTATGTCACCATTGGGGTGAGAACTGGCTTGCAATCTTCCATCTGAAACCTCTTCAACCTTTTCTTGATATATTTGGTTTGAAAGATAAATATCCCCTTGTCTTGTTGAGATATATGAAGTCCTAAAAATTATTTCAACTCACCAAGTAACAACATTTAAAACTCACTTTGCATATCTACTGCAAACTTCTTGCTTAACTTATCATCATCACTTCCAAAGATTATATCAGCCACATATACTTCAATAATTGTCAGGATAGCATGTTCAACTCTTACATAAATGTTGCTATTAACACTTCCTTTCTTGAATCCTTGTTGTTGCAAATACCTATCAAGACAAGCATACCAAGCTCTAGGTGCATGTTTGAGACTAGAAAATGCCTTATTTAACCTAGAAACATAATATTTCTTGTCAATGAACAAAAATTCCTTAGGTTGTTATTGTTAGAAAATACTGAGGCGAGGGGCGTGAATTAGTATTCCTTAGCAATTAGCACTTTTAAATATTTTTAGAGCATTAGTTAATCTTAAATTATCATTAATGTTTATGTAGTAACAACAGTGAATAAAAGAACATGGGAGGCACAAAAATTTTAGGTGGAAAACCCCCTCTGATTAAAAAACCATCGAACAATTTTCTAATAATTCTTTAATCTTCAACTCCAATTGAAAACAAAGCTCCAACTTCCTAGAATCTAAAAAAGCAATCATCTCCAGCTCCCACTGGATGGACGCTCCAACGCCCAAGATTCTTCAGTAGTCAACTAAACAGATGCCCCAACACCCAATGAGCTACAACTCACCCTAGCACCACCCTACAACCCTGAATTTTTCACAGGCTTGAACCTATTGGTGACTTCATGCACCAACCTAGCACCACCCAACCACCCTATAGAAGAATAAAATAAGAATGGACTCCCGTACCAAGGAAAATGGCCCACCTTACAATGATATAGAATGATGTAGAAGAAGACAACACGTTAGACCATAACCCCAACTATGACACAACCACCTAATGATGATCCTAGACCTCCTGACACTGCCTCTTCAACTCTTGGCAGATAGACACTTGTATAACTCTTACAAAAATGTTTTTACAATGACTCTGTACAATGATACTTTTACAATGTCTGTATGCAGTGCTGCCCACTTGAAGACTTCATGTGGTGAACTTCTTGCTGATGTTCTGCACCTTTATTGTTGTTCGTGTCATGCTATCCTTTTTCATTCTTATTAAAATTATATTATGCATTGGTTCATCTCTTGACGAATATATAATACCTGGAAAAATTCTTCAAGGAAATACCCATGACATGATAATATCAAAACTTACCTCATCCTACAGAGCATATGTTAGTGCTAAACAAAAACAACAAATTAGACTACAAATAACCTAATGAAATTAAGAGATGAACATACATATACAGAAGATACTTACATGTAGCTTACATTTTATGCATCATTTTGTTGCACCTTGCTCTTTACTGCCCTAGAAATTCTGGTCCTTTGCACCCCTTGACAACACTTGATCTAGTTTTTCTTGCCTTCTAGGAGCACAATATTTAATCTGATGTATCTCTGTGATTTCAAATCCCCAAAATGTGATGTTCAGCTCTATAGTAGCCATCTAAGTCTTCTTTCCAATGCCACAGGTCTAACCCAATTTGGATTCTTCAAGGCAAAGTTATTCCCAATCTCTCACAATGACCTAATTATGGACTAGTTCCATAGAGCGAACTTGTACGACATGTCGTGTGTCACTGTTTCCTCCTTCCGCTCTGAAATTGATAAACATACAACTAAAGTCCATGCTCTATCCAAATTTTTTTACAGAATTCCAATCCTCTTCTTAGAGAGAGAGTTATGACAATTTTCCCAAGGTCACTTCTTTGAGATGAAATTCGACAGCCTGCAAAAACCCTAACTTCCACAGATCATATCTCTGAAAATATAGCGAACCAAGATTTGAAATTTGGTCACAACATTCATCAGTATTGTGAATCAAATGGGTTTTAATTTTAGAATCTAAGACTTCGTAGAAATGAAGTTATAGTGAAAATGTCACAATCACTACATTTGGAGGATATATGAGATTTCTTTTTATAAAGTTGAGGGGGGCTTCTATAGAGAATGTTGGAGGAATTTTAGGAGCTTAAAAAATTATTAATTAATGACTATTTATTGGGTCCCTATAATACTAGTGATTACCCCATTACTATTGTAGTTGTACCCCTTATTAATATTTTTGTGCCCCTATGTCCCCATATTGTTATTATTGTGCCCCATAGAATCCCTCTATTGTTATTTTTGTGGCTTTATATTATTATTGTTAGGTCGGCTGGGTTATATTGTGACTCCTATATATAGAAAGGAGGTTTTGTCATTTGAATCATCGAAGAATTTTTCATTTATGTAATGTAAAGGAGGTTGCCCCCTCGAAGAGGCTGAATTCTAAGGCGTTGATCTATCTTTTCTTGAGCTAGTTTCATAACATTTGGTATCAGAGCTTTGGATTCTAGGGTTTCGCTGCTCCAAATAGGTCATCGTGGAATTTTTGCTATAACTTTTTTTCTGCAACATTTCAGAAGCAAAAAGAAAAACCCATTTGAGAAGACATCACACTGAATCTCAGGTCCACATTTCAGAGCTTTTCACACTATATTTTCGGAGATATGAACTGAGGAAGTTGGTACTTTTGCATAATTCATCACATCAAATTTAAGAGAAAATTCTAAGGTTCAAGCAGTGGAACATCACATCGAACATCAACAACAAGTCCTCCAACTCTTAAAGGATAACCTCGTGTTGGCAAAGAATAGAATGAAACAACAGGCAGATCAACATCGCAGCGAAAGAAGTTTTGATGTAGGTGATTGGGTTTTCCAAAGGCTACAACCATATAAGCAAATGTCCCTCAAGCAAGCTAAGAAGGATAATAAATTATCACCAAAGTATTATGGTCCGTACAAGGTGTTGCAAAAGATTGGTACTATGGCATACAAATTAGATCTTCCTGCAGCTTCTCGATTGCACCCAGTTTTCCATGTTTCATGTTTAAAGAAGGTTATAGGCAATAAACTCCCAATTCAAACAATATTGCCAGAACTTGACAAGGAAGGAAAATTATTATTGGAACAGAAGCAGTCACAGGAAACAGAACTCGACAGCTATGAAATCGATCTAATTTCAGAGTATCTTATCAAGTGGAAGAACTTTCTACTGAAGATTCCATATGGGAGGATTGAATTTTATACAGAAACATCCAGAACTACTCAACATTAGGACAACACTGAAGGGAGGGGATGTTGGTCCCTATAATATAGTGATTACCGCTACTATTGTAGTTGTACCCCTATTAATATTTTTGTGCTATGTCCCATATTGTTATTACTATGCCCCATAGAATCCCTCTATTGTTATTTTTGTGGCTTTATATTATTATTGTTAGGTTGGCTAGGTTATATTGTGACTCCTTAGACTCCTATATATAGAAAGGAAGTTTTGTCATTTGAATAAGCCAAGAATTGTTCATTTATGTAATGTAAAGGAGGTTGCCCCCTCGAAGAGGCTGAATTCCAAGGCGTTGATCTATCATTTCTATCTTTTCTTGAGCTGGTTTCAACACTATTCAATTACCAAAACCAATTATGAGTTCCATGCCACAACCCTATAGGGTTTTAGCCCACTAATTGGGGTTTCTAATTTCAAACATGAATATCTCTCAAACCGTGAAGAATTACTTGGCGTGCCATATATCAGCAGAAACATATCGACGAGGAGAATCTATCTAGAAGATCATTGACTCAAAATAGAGTAAGCTTTCAAGTCAAAATTCCCTTGAAAGGTCAGGTTAGCCCCTGGTGCTACTTGGTTTGACATCAATGACAACCTCAGATCATCTTTAGATCAATAATCTCCCCCTTTGACATTGATGGCAATACAAGTACTCCCCCTGTGATCAAGGCACCTATTCCTACTACCTTCTCTCCCCCTTTGACATTAATGGAAAATGGTAACTCCCTCTGACACATAACCATCTTGCGGACTTGTACACACTTCCACTCCCCCTTTATTTTCTGAATAAGGAAAATCTAATGAGAACTTGGGAGAATCCCAAGCTTCTGGCGAACATATTCAAATGCTTCATGAGGTAAAGGTTTAGCGAATATATCAACGATTTATTCTTTTGTACCAACATATTCAAGTTTGATATTCTTTTCAGTGACTTGTTCTCTAAAAAAATGATATTTTATCGGAATGTGTTTTGTTTTTTAATGCATGACAGGATTCTTGGAGATGTTAATGGCACTGGTGTTATCACAGAAGATGGGAATAGGCTCATTGAATTTTACTTCAAGATCTTGCAAAGTTTGTTACATCCAAAGGACTAGAGTACAACTAGCCGCCGCTGCAAGATATTCTTCTTCCGCTGTAGATAACGATATTGAGGTTTGCTTTTTGCTTAACCATGATACGAGACAACCACCTAGATAGAATGCTGCTACACTAGTACTCTTATGATCATCAATGCTTCCTACCCAATATGCATATATAAAGGCTTGAATAATGAGATTGTTGCCCTTGGGATACTACAAGCCATATTCTCTTGTGCCCTTTAGATATCGAAGAATTATTTTTACAGCAACAATATGATATTGTTTTGGTGCTGCTTGGAATCTTGCTACTTGTCCAACTACCTACATCACATCAGGTCAAGTGCTATCACATATAGGAGACTACGAATCATGGATCTATACAATCTTTGGTCCACATCCTTAGATGCATCATCTATGCTCAATTTACAACATGTTACCAACAAAGTAAGGACGGGTTTGCAATCTTCCATTTTGAATTTCTTGAGAATTTCCTTGATGTACTTGGCTTGACATATAAATATTCCTTTCTCTTACTAAGATATTTGAAGCCCTAAGAAGTATGTCAACTCACCAAGTAAAGACATCTCGAACTCACTTTGCATCTTTGTAGCAAAGTTCTTACTTATTCGATCATCATTGCTACCAAATATTATATCATCCGCATATACCTCAATGATTGTTAAATTATCTTTATCTATTTGTACGTAAATATTGCTATCAGCAGTACCTTTCTTAAACCCTTGTTGACGTAGTTATCTGTCAAGACGAGCATACCATGCTCTTGGAGCCTGCTTGAGACCATACATAGCCTTCTTTAACCTGCAAACATAGTATTCTTTTTCTGATAGTAGAAAACCTTCAGGTTGTTCGATGTAAACTTCTTCTTCTAATTCTCTAGTCAGAAATGTTGCCTTAACATCCATTTGGTAGACTTTTGTTTTTCCTGAACATGCATAGGCGAGAAACATTTAGATGGCTTCCATTTTGGCAACTAGTGCAAATGTTTCGTTGAAATAAATTCCTTCCACTTATGCATATCCTTTGCAGACTAATATTGTCTTGTTCCTGGTGACCTGTAATCCTTCAACTGTTGTGCTCCCCCTGAACCTTTAATGAAACTACCATCTTGTTCAAACTACCTTCCTATCAATTTTAGACTTGTTGTGAAGACTCCTCTTGTACAAATATTAAGGAGTCAACAAGCCAGATTGTTCAAAATAGTGAGTCACCTAACGGGCCATCTTGACTTGAGTCATTATCTGAAGAAAATGCTAATTCCTCATGACCTTTTGCTTTTACAAATCCTGAAAGCATAACTGCTGAAACCTTGTTATCTGCTTTGTCTTCCTGTACTTGTTTCCTTTTCCATATCTTCTTATTCCTACAGTCTCGTGCCATGTGCCCATAGTTATGACACTTGAAGCATTCAATTTTGTCCATAGGCAATTCCATCTGATATTTTCAACCACGAGCGCTATGGCCATAGTTATGTCATTTGAAACATTCAATATTTGGCCCATCTAACACGTATTCTCTTCTGAAAAAATCATCGTGGAACCTGTCTCGTGATTCTGCAAACTTGCTTCTAGGGTTTTGTAGATAATGAATGTACCTATTAAAAAATTCACAATCCCTATCCATATGTCCATAGTTAGCACATAAAAAGTAATAACCATTAAATAAATGAACATACTTGGAAGATTTTTCATTCTTCTTTGGAGGCGGTGTTGTAGTTTCTTGTGGTCCTTTGTTCTTGATTACTTTGGTCTTGTTCTTTGGAGTTGCAACATTCTTCTTTGGCTTTTGACTTTGATCAACTTCCCTCTTAGAATCATCCTGCGAAGCTATGGAGCTTGTACCTTCATCAACTGGAGCTTTACCATCTTTAATTGCCTTCATTTTAGCTTCTTCATTTGTCTTATCTTGTAAGTATTCTTTTTACAATCCCTTGAGTTTGTTGATCTCATCATGAGTTGCATCAAGTTCTTCATGATTTTGAGAAATATCTTCTTGAAACCATCTTTTCAAGATCTTCCTTCTTTTTTCTGCCTCCTCAACCTGTAGCTTGAGAAGAGTGGTCTTCTCTACTTCTTTGTTGAGAACATGTATATGTTCCTTCTGCTTCTCATTTTCAATCCTGAGCCTACTTATTTCTATTAAATATGTTTCTAATTCCTTTTGCTTTTGGTCAACGACGGATATGTATCTTTGATCATATTCCTTCCTTTCAATCTACTTCCTGCATCTGTTGTGTGATCCTGCTAGTCTCTGCAAATGTTATGTCGAGTTCTTGTTTCTTTTGTTGGACTTCTCTCTAGAGGTCTCGTGTCGATGTATTATTGATTTCTTCCAACTTCTTTTGAAGTGACCCTTCAATACATTTGTGTTCTTCAACTTCAATTTTGAGACCTTGAATTTGTTCTTCAAGAGTATTGGAATGGATCTTCTCACCCTTGAGCTCTTTTATAATCTTGATTGCCTCCTTAGAAAATTCTTCTATGGTCAACCCTTCCTCATCATACTCAGAAGGATCCGAGTTTTCAATAACATCTTGACCTGATTTCTTTGTTGAAAAGAGATTATGAAGCTTTTCCCAAAGAGCTTTAGCTGTTGAACATTAACCAACTTTTGTTTTCATAGAATTTGGAAAAACATTCAAAATTGCATTCATGGCCTTTGAATTGTACCTTTTAGCTTCGTTGGTAGAAGTGTCTCCAGAAACAATTGATTCCTATACTCCACGTGCCTGCAAAGATACTTCCATCGTGGATTCCCATATATAGTAATTATCTGCGTCAAAATCAGTGGTTGGTACACAATACTCACTTTCTTGAGATTTTGTTGTACGTGCACCTTCCTTTGAAATCCTTGTAACCTGCTTCTTTGACTTTCCCATCTCTATGCTTTGAAAATTGACTTCTAGTAGTTAATTTATTACTGAAGGAACCAAGCTCTGATACCAATTATTGGAAAATACTGAGAGGGGGGTGGTGAATCAGTATTCATTAGAAATTATCACTTTTAAATCTTTTCAGAGCATTAGTTAATCTTCAATTATCATTAATGTTTATGTAGTAACAATAGTGAATAAAAGAACACAAGAGACACAAAAATTTTAGGTGGAAAACCCCCTCCGGGTCAAAAACCACCAAACACTTTTCTAATAATTCTTTAATCTTCAACTACAGTTGAAAAGAAAGGTCCAAATTCCTAGAATCTAGAAAAGCATACTTCTCTAGCTTCCATTGGATGGACACTCCAACACCCGAGATTCTTCAGTAGTCAACTAAACGGATGCCCCAACACCCAATGAGCTACAACTCACCCTAGCACCACCCTACCACCTTGAAGTTTTCACAGGCTTGAACCTGTTGGTGACTTCACGCACTAGCCTAACACCACCCTACTACCCTATAGAAGAATAAAAGAAGAATGGACTCTCGTACCAGGGAAAATGGTCCACTTTACAATGATATAGAATGATGTAGAAGAAGACGACACACTAGACCATAACCCCAACTATGACACAACCACCTAATGATGATCCTAGACTTCCTGACACTGCCTCTATAACTCTTGGCAGATAAACACTTATACAACTTTTACAAATATGTTTTTACAATGACTTTGTACAATGATACTTTTACAATGTTTGTATGTAGAGTTGCCCACTTGAAGACTTCATGTGGTGAACTTCTTGCAGTTGTTATGCACCTTGATTGCTGCTCTTGTCATGCTACCCTTTCTCATTCTTCAGAACATTAGATTATGCATTGAGTCTTCTTTTGATGAATATATAATACTTGCAAAAAGTCTTCAAGGAATTACCCATGACATGATAATAGCAAAACTTACCTCATCCTGCAGAGCATATGTCAGTGCTAAACAAAAACAAAAAATTAGAATACAAAGAAACTAATGAAATTAAGATATGAATACACATATATAGAAGATACTTACCTATATCTTACCTCTACCGCATCATTTTTCTGCACCTTTCTCTTTGTTGCCCTAGAAAGTTTGGTCCTTTCCACCGCTTGACAACACTTGATCTAGTTTTTCATGCCTTCTAGGAGCACGATATTTAATCTTTTGTATCTTTGCAATTTCAAATCCCTAATATGTGATCTTTGGTTTTGTAGTAGCCCTCTGAGTCTTCTTTCCAATGGCATAGGTCTGATCCAATTTGGATTCTTCAAGGAAACGTTATTCCCAATCTCTCACAATGACCTAATTATGGACTATTTCAGTAGAGCAAACTTGTACGACGTGTCTCATGTCACTGTTTCCTCCTTCAGCTCTGAAATTGATACATAGAAAACTACTGTCTATGCACTATCCGCTACCTTTTATAGAATTCCAATCCTCTTCTTAGAGAGAGAGTTATGATGATTTTCCCAAGGTCACTTCTTTGAGATGAAATTTGGCAGCCTACAAAAACCCTAACTTCCACAGATCATATATCCCAAAATATAGCGAACCAAGATCTAAATCTGGTCACAACGTTCATTGGGATTGCAAATCAAATGGGTTTTAATTTCAGAATCTAGGACTTCGCAGAAATGAAGTTATAGCGAAAATGTCACGATCACTACATTTGGAGGATATATGAGATTTCTTTTTATAAAGTTGAGAGGGCCTTCTATAGAGAATGTTGGAGGGATTTTAGGAGCATAAAAAATTATTAAATAATGATTATTCAATGACCAAAACCAATTATGAGTTCCATGCCACAACCCCATAGGGTTTTATCCCACTAACTGGGGTTACTAATTTCAAACATGAATATCTCTCAAACCGTGAAGAATTACCTAGTTTGCCATATATCAATGGAAACATCTCAATGAGTAGAATCTATCTAGAAGATCCATGACTCAAAATAGAGTAATTTTTCAAGTCAAAATTCCCTTGCAAGATCAGGGTAGCCCCTGGTGCTGCTTGGGTTGACATTAATGACAACCTCATATCATCTTTAGATCAACAGTTATATGTATACCTCTTCTTCTAATTTTCCATTTAGAAATGTTGATTTCACATCCATTTGAAAAACATTGATCTTCCTCGAACATGCATAAGTCGAGAACATCCTGATAGCATCCATTTTGGAAATGAGACAAAAATTTTCTTCGAAATCAATTCCTTCAACTTGTGAATATCCTTTGCAAACCAACCTTGTTTTTTTCTTGGAAACATATCCATCCTCATTCAGCTTATTCCTGAAAACCCATTTTGTGCCAATTACATTTTTATTCGTGGGTCATGGAACCGATTCCAAAGTATTATTATTCTCAATTTGATCCAATTCTTCATTCATAACAGCTACCTAATGTTCATATTGACTGGCTTCTTCAAAATTCTTTGGCTCAAATGTGGCTAAGAGAGTAATATGGGCCTATTTTGGTACACAAAGTTGGTAGTTTCTGCTAGTTCCTATGCCTTCATTGAGATCCCTAATGATATGATTTGAAGGATTATTCTTTTGATACCATTCTTTAGGAGTCTTTGAGGGTTCTTGTTGTTCATCTCTTGTCTCTTCCTGGTTGGCAATTGTTTCCTTATTCAATTGTGATTTATTTGGGACTTACTCTTTGAATTTTTCTAATTTAGTCTCTCATGTCTCAGATGTACTTGAACAAGAGCTTTCTTGTTCAATGTTTGGGCCACAAAATTCATCAAAGGTTACATTGATGATTTCAACTATTCGGTTGAGCCTTTGATTGTAACATCTATAAGCTTTCCTTTTGCATGAATAGCCAACAAAGATACCTTCATCTATTCGAGAATCAAATTTTCCTATTTTATGGTCTTCTCTTTTGATGTCGCATTTACTTGTAAATACCCTAAAATGTTTGACAATTTTTGGTATTTCTCACCATAGTTCGTATGGAATCATATCACAATTGATTCTAAGAAAACCCTTGTTCAAGATATATACTGCATAAATCTAAAAAATTCCATCCAATTTTCAATCATTTAGCATTGTTCTAGCCATTTCTTGTACAATTTTATTCTTCCTTTCGAGAACTCTATTTTGTTGCGATGCCTTGGCTGTTGAGAACTGCCTTTTTATTCCATGTTCTTGGCATAAATGCTAAACAGTTTTCGAAGTAAATTCTCCATTATTGTCATATCTTAAAGATTTAATCTTCAAATCAGTTTCATTCTCAACAATCTTGAAACATTTGAATGCTTCAACCTTCTTCTTCAAAAAGCTAATTGTCATCATCCTACTATAATAATAAATCATTAACATAAAACACAATTCGCCATACAATCATTTAGTCTTCATTGGTCCACATAGATCAGTATGTATCAATTCCAATGATTTTGATGTGGATACTTTTTTCGCCTTGAATTCAAATTTGTTTTTTTTTTTTACATGACTTCAGTGTTCACATATAGCGCTGGTTGGTTTTGAAATCAGTGGCATCTATTTCACAGCTTCCCTTTTTCTAATTCTAACGATATTATCAAAGTTTATATGTCCCATACATTTATTCCAAAGCCAACTCTCATCTTCTTTTGCCAAGAAACATCCCTTAACAATGTCATCCAAAGTGTATATGTCATTTGGAGTTCTAGTTGCAGTAGCCACAAGGGGCCAGATTTTTCTCTTCTTATTTCACATTTATTTGAGTCGAACAACATCGTATGTCCTTGATCACACATTTTACTCATGCTTAGTAGATTGTGATTGATATTTTCAATAGGAAGCACATCCTTTGCTATAGTGTCCTTACTTCCAAGCTTGAAGGTATTTGTTCCTATAACATTTGCAGATCTGTCATTTCCAACAGATATTGTTCCATCTTTCCTTCTTTCAAAGATATAAATTTATTCCTATCTCTAGTCATATGTGTTGAGAAACCACTATCGATGTACCAAACATTATTTTTTATTTTATACTTTAGGGAAAGAGTGCATATTTCAATTTTCTTATTCCATACTTTGTTTATTTTGATTTTGTTGGAGTAATGATCAACCTACAACCTTTAGCCAAATGTCCAAAGTTGTTGCATGTATGGCACTCTACTTAATTATTTAAATGACCAAACCTGTTGTGGTTTTTCTTGTAGTCATTCTGCAAGTTTATGGGATAATTATTCTTAAAAGACCTTCGAAAGTTACTTTTGTTTCTACCATACACTTGACAATTCGCAACTCTAAGTCCAAATTTTCCACATGAATAACAAAAATCGTAAAAGATGGGTTAATACCTGGGAGGTGGAAGCCTTATTTGTGGAACAATTCTCCAAGTACCTTCTTGTTGATATTGAGTAGTTTTTTTTGCTAGGAAGTGTTCATCCTTATTAATGGATCCTTTAACTATTTTAGCATATGCTTTCTATTCTTTGCCTTTTCCTTTCATTGAAGAGCTTGAGCCTTTTGTGAAAGATTATTTGTATCCTAACTCGGTCTTATCACTATATAGCCTTTAATTTATAATGAGCTCGTCCAAGGTTGTAGAGCTATTTGCAAACTTTTGCAGAACATTTCCCCTATTTTCTTCATTTCATAGAGAGACTATTTCTTCTTCTAGTTCTTCCCTTTCCTTTTTGATTTCTTTTAACTCATTCTTGAGTGATACTTCAATTCTTTCGGATTCTTATAAATTTACTCTAAGGCTAGTGATTTCTTCTTTATTCCTTTTTTTTATGTATGATATGTTTACTTTTACTTCCTTCAACTCATCTTCCAGAGAATTAACATTTTTCCTTTCTGCTTTGAGTTCTTTTATAACTCTGACAACTTCGTTTTGAAATTAAATTTCATTCATTTCTTCTTCATCATCTTCCTCTTCATCAAGTGCTTCCTTCTTTTTATGCCTAGCCATAAATTTTATAGGACATTTTGTCAAATTTGGCCAATATGCCTTCAAATAAGACCATTGACATCCTTTAAACACTTTGTCATTCTCCCTACACAAAGCCCTGAGTATTCCTCTCTCATATCCCTGAGTTTCTGCCTAAAACTACCTCATTTTAATCATTTTTAGGCCCAATGCACCCTGGCCCCTCATTGGCCTGCATTCACATACATTTTTTCCTACTCTAGGCCTGCATTCATCACCTACAAGTTTCCCTATGTTGGGGTGTGTTGATTCTAGAAATTCAGGAAAACAAAAAAGAGTCTTGAAGCTTCCTCTTGCAGAAGCTTCTAGGATGTGTTGTAACTATTTTCCTTGGTTATCAAATCCTATCCTATCCTACCTTGGAGTTTTCATCCCTTATCCCTTGAGCTCATCCTCCCATCAAGAGTGGATCTCAAGCCTAGATTTGTGAAACGATGAGAATTCATGAACTACCTCCCTCATATATATATTTACAACCATCCATAGGAAAGGGGTTTGGTTTTGGAGATTGATTCTACCCTTAAGTTTTTGTTGTGAGATACAATATTCCATGCATTAGTGTGACTAGAGGTTCACTTTGTGGTACGGAAAGGATAAGTCAACTTGGAGGAGCTCTTCTACAAGATCAACACCTATTTGTGGTTGTAACTCACTCCATTTATATAAAATGTAAAGAGTTATTTGTTCTCCTATATGTTATGTTATGATTTCATGTATTTCAATACCATGTTGATCTATTGAATAAATTGATTAGATGATGCGACAAAGATCCCGTAGATAATTGCCTCATGTTTTCTGATTGTGCAGGTTCTAATTATAGCGATCGAAGCTAGGATTGGAGCATACAAGCCAAGGAAGGAGTGAAGCATATAATGGATTCCAGGTAGGATTCATCTTGTTATCTATTTACTTTAAGTAAAACATCAACTTATTTTTCTTTCTATTGTTCTAATTCAGTCCAACAGGTCTAAGGAAGATACTTTTGTCCACAGTCATAGATTTTGCATAACAATTTGGTGACCATACTGGGGAACGGTGTATTCCCTTGGTGGTTTCTTTGTCCATTATGCTTGTCTTTCTTCAAACCTTTAGTATTTTATTCAATCAATTAAATACCTAGGAAGACCCTTCACCGAATTCCAATTGTATTTTTTGTGTCAAAACCTGGCATCCCTTGACGACCGAACTCTTTGGTCTAGATACAAAGCGTTGCACCCCAACTAAGCCTTCTCTGTGCCTACATTGCAAAGCATTAGTACCTTGTTTGCACCTATGTTGGCCTCTATTTCTGCACAAATTTGGTTTTGTCTTGATTTTCTCTCTGATCATCCTTCTGCTAGCTGCTCTTCCTTGAGTCCTTGAGTGTCTTGTGGTCTCTCTAAAGCCTCCATTTGGTTTTCTTTCATTTTTTAATGCCTTTGGTAAGGATTTGTTTAGAATTTCCTTTGTTCTTATAATTAGGTCATTTGCAAACTTATTTTGTTTTATCATTGAGTGCTTAGACGAATTGGTTTTTTAGTCCTTGTTTTGAAAAGTTTGTTTGACTCAGTGATTAAATTTTGCATCTTATTTTTCATCATTTTCGAAAATTAAGTGGTTTGAAAAGAAAAATCTTTGCATTAGCATTTAGGGTTTTTGTGTGTGCATCAACATTGGAATAGTTGCATTAAAAGGGAATTTTACTTTGCAAATTTTTTGTTTCATATTGTTTGTTGCATACTATTTATCCCTTCCCTTCCTTAGATAGGTTTTCATTGAATGAGAAAGATTCCATTTAATCATTCTAGGTTGCATATTAGGATGTTCAGGTGAAATTTGCGGTGAGCCTCAAACTAAAACTTAATTGAAGATAAACATTAAAATTTATTGAATCAACATAAGGAGAATTTGTAACATTAACACAAACACTTAGAGGTCTAGGCTAGATATGTGTTACAACATTGTTAAACGTACGATTTGTCATTATTTTCCAGTGTTGTATCCTGGGGGTGAAATCTTATTCCATGTACATAAGTGTATAGGATCATTCTGCACATACCTTCGAGTATATTGGATGGTGCTCCATACATGAAAAGTATATGGGAACAATCTCATTGAATGGTTACACATTAGATAACATTACTATGGAATTTACTTCCACGTACCGTCGAGTATATTTTGGAAGTCCCCTATAGGTTGCTATCCTCACCATAGGTAACCAAGTCATATTCCTTGTATATTGTGATACACCAAACACAACATTTGGGGAGATTTCCTACACGTATGTTAAGTCCTTGGTTCTCCAACGTGTATATTGTAGTGCACAGTTGCTTGGTAATCATTTATGCCTAGATTACCCTCTTATTTATTTATTTTTTGTGTTAATTTCTAAAATTTACTATCCAACGTGGAAGAATATCCCCCACTCCGTCATTCACGTAGAATTTAAAATAAGCCTCCTCTTCCACCAGAGGCTATTCCTGGTCGTCATCAAAAGCATAAGAAGATGCAAACTACTGAATCAAGAAATTTGGGAACTACTTTTGGTCCTCCTCCTCAATCTAATCAACCATAATCATCTTTCCCCTTGAGTACTGAGCCCGAGATTACCTCTAATTTTGTTGGTGAATTTGACATAATCAAAACAAAAGTATTGTGGATAATTTGGATCATACTTTGGGGTTCGAAATGTCGACAATAATGAACATAGTACTGTGAGTAATCCAGATCATACTGCTCCAAAAAACAAAAGTACCTAAAACTTTATAAACTGATTTTATTGAACCTAAGGTGTCATAGCCATATTCACCTATTACTTCAATACCTTCCCCTTCTCTTCCTTTGTCTCAAACAAAATTTCCATCCATATATCTTGGACCCGATGATGAACCTCTTCCACCTAGTCTTGTGAGTATTGAAGAGATCCCACAAGAAAAGCCTCATCCTTCTACTCATGTTCATTGGAGTGGACTCCATTTTTATCAGACTTGCCCTCTTCCTCCTCCTCAAACTCTAGCACACACTCCTTTACTTTATTCTTTTTAGTCACCTACGAATTTCTCATGGAAATATTCATTGGGATTGTTAACCATGATTGGATATGATATGGCTTCCCAACCTGTGTCCACCACTGTGGCTGAGACATTAAATTTTTCTTCCTCATCCATGTTTGCAACATCACCAAAGGCACATATATATGGTGGCCCATTTGTCCCACATAGTTATCAGTCTTTATTTGGTACCTTCTTTGGTGTGGCTTCCAGTCCTTGGACCTCTCCCATGTCATCTATTTCAAGAATTCCATATGGAACTTCCTTTATGAACGCTACTCGTCCTGCTCCTTCTCCTCCACCTACACCTACAGTTGAACATTAGGTTAGCCCTTATGTTAGTAGGAAAGAGTATCTTTAATAACCTAACTCTCCTTATGTTGGATACCCTTCACCAGGGGTGCAATTTCCTCCATCATCCCCTCCTCCTATGGTAGAGTGGAAATCTTTTTGTTCGTATACCTCAAATTAGTAATTAGCCTTATTATAATCCTTATTATCCTAGGATGTCTTCTAATGTTTGGAAACCTACTTTTCTCGTCTAACCTGGTTCGATTTGGACCCATTATTGAATTCTCAACCTATTTCATCTTCATCTCAAATTCCTACCCTTCAATATGTACCTCAACCAACTCAAATAAATGTATTCTAGCCTTTACAGGATGCTATTTCATCTCAACTTATTCCATCGGTATTTAGTACCCTTCGAGTTTCACTTACCTAGCCTTTACAAGGTACCTTGCAATCTCAACTGCTTGGGCATGGTATTCCTCAAATTCTAGTAAGGTAGAGTGTGTATAGTATGGCACAAACTTAGTCGAATCCACCTTATGGTGGAATGATGCAAAATCTCGTGGGGCAACAATATAGACCTTATAAAAGTATTCCTCAAGTGCCTTGTCAAGGCCAACAAATCCAAACCCAATCATTCCAGCCTTTACAGGGTTATCCCAAATCTGGTCAAAAAGGTTATGCGTATGCTAGTTACAAAAATCCTTCTTATTATGGTGCCTAGGTTCCTCTTTGTCAGAACCCTCCTTGTCCAAGAACATAAGTAATTATTGCTCAGGCCATTCCTTCCTATCCATGTTATCCTCTACTGACTTTTAAAAAACAGTTACCTTTTGTGATGACTCTTGAATTTGCAAACTTGACTCGGCTCACCAATGATCCTATTGCTCATTCACCTTGGTGGCCGATAATTCTTACCAAATTGGCTTATGATATCCCAAAATTCAATGAGTCTTGGGTATTATTTTTTGCCTCTTCAGACCTAAGGGACTATCTATGAAAAGGATCATCTCAAGTTTTCTTTTTTGCCTCTTTTTCAAACTCTCTAAACATGAAAAATATGTCGATTTATACGTTCGCTAGACTCATAAAGACATCAAATGGCGATGAACTCTGCGTTCATGATGGGACTGAACCTCTCCTTCTCTAGGTTCGTTAAATATTCTCAGATGGATTCATCCAAAGGATGAACTTATAGATCAAGAATATGTTTTCCTCCTCAAGGTTATTAAAAAATAAAGAGGTACTAACCAATATCTTTGGGGAAATTGGGAAAAACAGGGTACTCCATTTGTTAATGGTAGCGAGTTTCTTTTGAGCATGATGCTCTTCCACTTCATCTCTATGGCTATTGGGTTGGAAAATCTACTTGTCTTTTCGTTCATCATATTGTTCTCAAAGCCTCTATTTTTGGTATTGGGTCAATGATGCCAACTCCTTTCAGTGTCACCGTTGTGTTCAAGAGAATTCATTCAATCAATATCCACTATAATACTCTTAAGCTTTCATTCCATGTTTGTCTTTCCTAATCCAGTTTTGTATCAGCATTATTTTTATCATTCTATCTCAAATCATGATACTTGTTTCATGTCGTTGAGAGGGGATACATCAAGACCCTCCTACGCCGAGTTGCTTCTGTTGATCTAGATTGTCACTGATGTCAATATGGAAATATTTTGGATACTAAATGATGATATGAATCCAAGCAGAGCAGATCTGTGAAGAAACATGAGCAAGAAGCCAAGGAGGAAATCCATCAGGAAAGCCATTGGAAATCATCGTGAAGCCAAAGAGTAAGAGGAAGAAGTTCATCGGAAAGGGCAAAGAGGAACATGCAATGGAGGAGCATAAAATAGTGATTAAGAGGAGTTAACAATAGTATTGAAGAAATAAGTAGAGGGAGTATTAAACCATGGAAACCCGTTAAAATTCCCAATGCATATAATATAAGTTCACAACGGATCGGAGAAATCAATATTGATGGTTTTTATTGCTTTATTATGTGTCATGTTGAATCCCCTGACTGCGATATGTATTACGGACCCAATGTCTCCATAAAAATATGCTTTATGGTTATATCACATCTGCCATACTAGAACTGCCACATCGGAAGTTATGTATCACAAAGGAATGTCACACTTGAAAACTACGATTGCAATATCATTGCGGACCCACTACACCATTGCAATACAACTCAATATAATATTGCATCCATTTCATACTCGCAAACCATTATGTTCACATAATCATGTTCCATTCAAAATGTCGATTGTGATATAATATGCGGACCCGACAGCTCCATTAGAATACACCTTCATGTAGTATTGCCTCTGGGTATCGGAATTTATGCAAATCATAAAGGGTTGTCATTTTCGAACTGCTGATTGTGATAGAGGTTGTGGACTACAGACTTATTAATGACTGTTTAAATATTATATTACATCCGCTCCATTGGAAGATAGATCATGTGCACACTTGTAAAACCTCTGATTTTCATGAATTTGTGATTGTGGGATTAAAGTTAATAATGTGGCATGTGGGACCTCCATGTGGGCCTTTGATGAATATTAAAAATCACCTCTCTGATATATTGTGTAATAAGAGACCTCTGAAAATTTCGATTGTGATTAGTGGTGACGTGGCATGTGGGGACCGTCAAACTTCTATTAGAATATGGTTATAGCCTCTCCTTATGGTTTTTCTGTAAATAAACAAGTCGATGAATAATTGAATGAATAGTATAAAAGGTGGCCTCCCTCCAATAAACGTGTCTCCCAGTCATTGGTGAAACTTGTATAAATACGAGTTAAAACATTTCACTAAAGGCATTGATCTCAACATTGGGCACACACAAGAATTGACATTTCACAACTTGTGAACTTAAAGAAATAGAGAGAGCCAAAGGTTGAAGACGGAAGCCAAAGATCCAGCGTTGAAGAAGAAAGTCGAAGGTCCAACAAGAGGAAGGAAGCTGAAGGTTGAGAAATTCTATTGATTGGGTTAATATCTAAAAGGGCTAATGAAGAAGAAGTCACTTCTGAAGCAGTTATCTAGTGTAGACAACAATCTGTTACAAAGATCACAAAAACATGGAGCAGTATAATACAATCAAACATTTCTTGATAGAGTAAAACTATAGGGTCAAAGCCCTGGGGGTTGGTGCCTCAGAATTGGAAGGATTGGTGTCCTTGGAGTTGGTGGTCCTAAATTCAAGGTTGGTGCCTTGGTAAGATAGGGTCGAATCCCTAAAGGTTGGAGCCTCATCAAACTCCAAGTTGGTGCTTGGAAAAATTCATCAGATATTGTATTCAATCTTTTTATATATTTTAATAAAATCATTTTTCGAGTAAAATTATAAAGAATCTAAACTGGTAATTGAAAAGATATATTAATTCAACCCCCTCCCAGTATTTCCAACAATTGGTATCAGAGCTAATTTCTTTAGAATCGGCCTAATAGCTGGAAGAATGATTCTTAGTTACAATGAAGAATCAAGAAATGATAAGAAGGCTTCCCTAGTTCGATGGTACTAATTTTGGTTTTCGGAAAAAGTGAATGTCTTACTACTTAATGTACCTTGGACCTGAAATTTGGAACTCTATTTTGAATGGGTACAATTCCCCTCTCACTCTTCCTACTGATCAAGATGAAAGGAAAGCGTACATTGCAAATGTCAAAGCTCTAAATTCCATTACCAGTGGAATTACTGATTCTAAGTTTACAAAAGTCTTGAATTGTGACTCGGCCAAAGAAGTATGGGATAAGATAGTTAGCTTATATGATGGGGACTCCAAAGTTAAGAAGGCAAAGCTTCAAACTCATAAGAGGCAGTTCAAAATTCTGAAAATGGATGATGAAGAATATATTGCATCATACTTCATTCGAGTAGTTGAAGTAGTCAACTGTATTAAAGCATTGGGAGAAAAGATTGAAGAAATCATTGTTGTTCAAAAAGTCTTAATATCTATCCTAGACATATTTGACTCCAAAATAAGTGATATAGAAGAAATGAAGGACCTAAACACTCTCAAGATGGATGAACTTCATGGAATCCTCATTACCTATGAGACGAGAAAAGGAATCCCAAGTTCCAAAGATGCAACATTCAAAGCCTCAAAATCAAAAAAGGGGAAAGGATGGAATACCAGCAGTGATGACTCCGATGTTGAATCCGAATTGGCACAATTTGTATTAAGGCTAAAGAAAGGATCCAAGCTAAAAGGTAAGCACCCTCTTATTTGTTTTAGATGTGGAATAATGGGTCATTATGCTGCAAAATGTCCTCATAAGCATGATAGTGATGATGAGGAAGATTCAAAAAGGATGATATCTAAAAAGAAAGACTTTACTAAGAAAAAATTCCTCTCTAAACAAGAAGAATCTGATGAGGTTGAATATGTGGTCATAAAAAAGAAATCATCCAAAGGAAGTAATGATCAATCAGATGAAGAAAATGACTATGCCGGAAGCAAGGAAGTATTATTTATGGCATTCATTGAAGATGGTGAATCAAGATAGGAAAATGAAGAAGATAAAAACGAATTACTAATTAGTGCCATTGAAGAAAATGAAAATTTATGAAAGAAGGTCATCTCACTTAAAACAGACAAAGAGGAAGCTAAAAGAAGGGAGGATGTCATATATGAAAGACATGAAGCTGAAATATTATCTCTCAAGAAAGAATTGGAACAAATCAAAAGAAGTTGCCAAAGTTCTCAAACACTTGATCACATTCTTAACACTCAGAGATCTCAAAGTGACAAGTTCGAGATTGGTTTTAAAGAAGAATCATCAACTGTTAACGATAATGCAAGAAGCTATGCCAACGTACTTTGCAGCAATCCAAAAGAAGAAAAATCATCTCATCAAAGGCCCAACTCAAATCCAAATAATGAATAAAGAGCAACTCCAATAAAGAAGGTTTATTCAAATCATGGTTATTATAACAAGTACCAAACTATCTTTCTTGGGCATTATTATTGTTGTAAAAAATTTGGTCATCAAGCTAAACATTGCATGGCTCGTAAGAATGAAGTACCAAGATTGAAGGATCAAACAAACACACCATGTAGTCTCAAAGGGCAAGGACAAATCAAGACCTTCAACTATTTTGATCCTTTAGCCAAATTTGATCCAATTTTCTCATTATGTAATGATAATGGACATAGCGAACATAATTTCCCCCTCAAAAGGAGAGAAGCAAAAGATGAAAATCCCAATACAGATAAATGTGGTCTAGATCTATGTGCTCACAATGAGGAAAATCTTTGCTTTGTGGATAGTGGGTGCTCTAGACATATGACAAGTGACAAAAGGAAGTTTGTCTCATTAAACAAAAAGGAAGGAAATGTATCCTTTGGGAGTGGGTCTGCCAAAATTGTTGGAGAAGGAACCATTACCCTTATTAATGGAAAAGGAAAGGCTCAAAATGCTTTGTTGGTAGATGGGCTCAAACACGATCTCTTGAGTGTTAGCCAGATCTGTGATCAAGGACATAATGTTGTCTTCAGCACTAAAAGTTGTGAAATAAATAACTCTTCCTCAGGAGAACTTGTGGCGAAAGAAATTAGAACATCAGATAACGTCTACATTCTAAACAAAATTCAAGAAGATAAATGCTATCTAAGTCAAACAGATGAAAGTTGGTTGTGGCATAAGAGACAGGGGCATACAATTTTTTATAACTTGACCAATAGAAAAAACATCAATTCAGTTAAGGGACATTCCAAAGATGTCCAAACCAAATTAAGTTGTATGTGACCCATGTCAACATGGCAAGAAAACTAGAACCGGCCACAAGACTAAGGAATTCTCCACATCAAAACCTTTAGAGATCATTCATGCAGATTTACGTGGGCCAACCAAAACTCCAACACTCTAAGGAGAAAGGTATTTTGATTTATTTTTTGATGACTATACTAGAATGGTGTGGGTATATTTCATAAAATATAAATCTAAAGCATTTGAATGTTTTAAGAATCTTAAACCTCTTGCATAAAATGAAAAGGACTCCAAAATTAAATGTCTTAGAACAGATAGAGGGGGAGAATTCACATAAAAAGAATTTGATGAATTCTATAAAGAACATGGAATTGAAAGAGAGCACTCTGCTGCTAGAACACCTAAGAAAAATGGGGTAGTTGAAAGGAGAAATTGAACTGTTCAAGAAATGGAAAGAACTATGTTACTAGCAGCTGAATTGCAGCCAAAATTTTGGAAGGAACCAGTCGAGACAACAGTTTATACCTTGAATTGAACTCAACTAAGACCAAATAATCCTTATGAATTATGGAAAGGTAGACCTGCTTCGATAAAATACTTCATAATTTTTGGAAGCAAATGCTTCATAAAGATCAGTGGTGACTCACCAAGAAAATTTTATTCTCGGGTTGACGAAGGAATATTTATTAGGCATTCTACCAAAAGAAAATCTTACAAGTGCTACAATAATCGACTACAGAAAATAGTGGAAAGTATTGATGTGAAGATTGATGAAGGGCTTCCATAAAAGGAAATTGAAGATCATGAAGTTGACCCCTTTATTGAAGAAAGCGAAGAAGAACCTGAAAAGGAAGAAAAATATCAAGAAAAAGAAAAAGAAAAAGAACCATCTCAAACTCCTTTAAAAGTGAAATTCCTCCAAAAACATCACCTGAAAGAGAAGATTATTGGAAATGTAGATGAAGGAATACAAACCGAAGAAGGATGACAAATACACCAAAGAGAAATGATGTTTTTCTCTTATCTATGATAGAACCAGAAACTTTTACTCAAGAAAGTAAGGATCCTGATTGGGTGGAAGCCATGGAAAATGAGACATGGGAGCTGGTACCTCGTCCAAAGGATAAAAATATAATTGGAACTAAGTGGCTGTTCAAAAACAAAATGAATGAAGATGGACAAATCATTAGAGATAAGGATAGACTTGTTTGTAAGGGCTATTCACAAATTGAAGGAAACAATTTTGTAGAAACCTTTGCACTGGTAGCTCGTATGGAAGCTATAAGAATGTTATTAGCATTTGCATGCTCAAAAGTATTCAAAGTCTATCAGATGGATGTAAAATCAGCATTTTTGAATGGGGAACTCAAGGAAGAAGTCTACATGGAGCAACCAGAAGGCTTTGATCTAGCAGAAGGAAAAGACTTTGTATGTAAGTTGAAAAAGGCATTATACGGTTTGAAACAAGCTCCTAGAGCGTGGTACGCAAGATTGGATCACTATCTACAACAAAAAAACTTCAAAAAGGGGGTGGCAGGAAGTAATATCTACATGAACATGGATGAGGATAAATTACTAATCAACCTTGTATATGTTGATGATCTGATTTTTGCTAGCAATAATGATGAAATGAATCATGAGTTTGCTCAAAATATGTCAAGAATTTGAAATCTCAATTATTGGTGAGTTATCCTACTTGGACTACAAGTATCGCAAACCACAACAGGTTTGTTTATTTCTCAAACAAAACATCTCAAAGACATGCTTAAAATATATGGAATGGAAGAATGTGCACCTATGAACACACCGATGACCACAAACTGCAAATTAAGCAAAGATGATGAATCCACTTCGATAGATGCAACTATTTACAATTCAATAATTGGAGCTCTCTTATACTTAACTGCTACAAGGCCCGACATTATGCAAGCAGTGGGAATGGTGGGAAGATTTCAATCAGCTCCTAAGCAATCTCACATGTTGTCTATGAAAATAATTCTCAGATACTTGAAAGGAACTCCTAACTATGGTCTTTGGTATCCCAAAAGCACAAATACTACAGTGACAGCTTATAGCAATGTTGATTGGGGTGGAAGCATGGATGATCGTAAAAGCACCAATGGAAATGCATTTTTTATGGGAGATTGTTTAGTAGCTTGGCTCAACAAAAAAAATCATCTATATCTCTCTCTATAGCTGAAGTTGAATATATAGCTGCAACTGACTGTTGTACACAAATCCTATGGATGAAGGAAGCTTTGAAGGATGTCAACATAGAAACTAAACAAGAAATCACCATCTATTTTGATAACACAAGTGTTATCAGTCTCAATAAAAACCTAGTGATGCACTCAAAAACCAAACATATACCAATCAAGTATCACTTTCTCCATGAATAGGTGGCTGAACAAAACATCAAGTTGGAATATATCCATACCAAGGAACAGATTGCAGATATTTTCACCAAACCTCTTCCTTGAGAAGCATTTGAACATCTCCATCAAAAGATGGGGGTTATTGCTTTAGCATCACACTAAAACGATTCTTAAAATTTATGTATTCAAGCTTCTGTGATCCATAATGAATTAAGCAAAGTCTTTTGATAGAAATCACATAAAAGAAATTTCTGGCCAATGCGTTTCAAACCAACAAGTGTGGTTCATCATCAGGAGTAGATGAAGAGGCATACCATGGCAAAGGCTTAAATAGAGAGAAATGAAGAGACATAATTTCAAGTAATGACTATATTTGAACAATAATTTTTAAATTATGATATTAATTTATTAATATATTAAAAACAAATATTATTAAATAATGGCGATATTAAATGGCTAGTTTTTGAAAAAATATTTAAATAATGATATTAATTTATTAAAAATATTAATAGGTAACAGCTATATTATTGAAATACTTTTCTTGATTCTTAAAATGTCGCATGACAGGGGGAGCAGTTTGACAGGGGGATCAATTTGATAGGAGGAGCGGTTCAATAGGGTGAATCCATGTGCTCCTTTGCCATTGATGTCAAAGGAGGAGAGAAGAAGAATATTGCCATCAATGAAAAAGGGTGAGGTTTTTTATCTATATTGTCATTGATGTCAATATGGAAATATTTTGGATATTAAATGATGATGTGAAGCCAAGGAGGAAAGCCATTGGAAATCATTGTGAAGCCAAAGAGTAAGATGAAGAAGTTCATCGGAAGGAGCAAAGAGGAACACGCAACAGAGGAGCATAAAATAATGATTAAGGGGAGTTAACAGTCATATTGAAGAAATAGGTAGAGGGAGTATTAAACCATGGAAACCCATTAAAATTCCCAACACATATAATAAAAGTTCACAACGCATTGGAGAAATCAATATCAGTGAATTTTATCGCTTTATTATGTGTCACGTTGAATCCCCTGACTATGATATGTATTATGGACCCAATGGTTCCATAACAATATGCTCTATGGTTATATTGCATCTGCCATATCGGAACTACGACATAGGAATTTATGTATCGCAAAGGAATGTCACACTTGAAAACTGTGATTGCGATATCATTTCGGACCCGTTACACCATTGCAATACAACCCAATATAATATCGCATCCATCACATAATTTCAAACCATTATGTTTGCATAATCATGTTCCATTTAAAACATCGATTGTGATATAATATGTGGACCCAAAAGCTCCATTAGAATACACCTTTATGTAGTATCGTGTCCGGGTATCGGAAGTTACACAAATCATAAAGGGTTGTCACCATCGGACCTCCGATTACGATAAGACTTGTGAACCTAACAGACCACCAATTGCAATAGAGGTTGTGGAACACAGACTTATTAATGATTTTTTAAATATTATATCGCATCCGCTCCATTGGAAGACAGAGCATGTGCACACTTGTAAAACCTCTACTTTTCATGAAGTTGCGATTGTGGGATTAAAGTTAATAATGTGGCATGTGGGACCTCCATGTGGGCCTTTGATGAATATTAAAAAGGGCCTTTCTGATATATTGTGTAATAAGAGACCTCTGAAAGTTGCGATTGCGATTAGCGGTGGTGTAGCATGTGGGGACCACCATACTTTTATTAAAATATGGTTATATCCTTTCCTTTATGGATTTTTCGTAAATAAACAAATCAATGAATAATTGAATGAATAATATACAAGTCGGCCTCCCTCCAATAAACGTGTCTGCCATTCATTGGTGAAACTTGTATAAATACGAGTTAAAATGTTTCACTAAAGGCATTGATCTCGGCATCGGGCACACAGAAGAATCGATAGTTCACAACTCGTGAACTTAAAGAAACAAATAGAGCCAAAGGTTGAAGACGAAAGTCGAAGATCCAGCATTGAAGAAGAAAGTCGAAGGTCCATAAAAAGGAAGGAAGTTGGAGGTCAATCAAGTCTGTTGGTTGGGTTAATCTCTAAAAGGGCGCGTGAAGAAGCAGTCACTCTTGAAGTAGTTATGTAGTGCAGATAGTGATCTATTACAAAGATCACAAAAACAGGGAGTAGTATAATACAATCAAATGTTTTTTGACAAAGTAAAACTATAGGGTCAGGGCCCTTGGGGTTGGTGCCTCAGAATTGGAAGGATTGGTGTCCTTGGAGTTGGTGCTCCTAAATTCAAGGTTGGTGCCTTCGTAAGATAGGGTCAAAACCATAGAGGTTGGAGCCTCATCAAAGTCCAAGTTGGTGCTTGGAAAAATTCATCAGCTATTGTATTCAATCTTTTTCTATATTTTAATAAAATCATTTTTTTGATTAAAATTGTAAATAATCTAAACTTGTAATAAAAATTGAAAATAAATATTGATTCACCCCCCTCTCAGTATTTCCAACAACTTCCTATCAACATAATCTCATTATCCAGGAAGTTGAATTAGAAACATCCTTTTGGTACCTTGGTACTTGCATACATCAATGACAATTTTCCTCACTCTTGGTGATAGGTTTTCATCATTGGCCTTTGACCGAAATATTTTGTGTGGTGTTCGACATAAAATAATTTATTCACGCCATATGGATTGTACTGCAGTAACTTGAGAGCCATTTTGTCATCGATGGTTTCTCTCGAATTCACTAACGTCTTACATCATTAAACGGTAATCAGATGGTGTCTACCATGTTCGACCTCAGCTCATTGACTCACATGGTTAGACTCGTACACTCGTTAGTCGCGTGAACGATATAGAAGACACTAGATCTAGTTTAATCCATCTAAGTTGTGGTTTCAAGAGTAATACAAGATCACAATGTATGTTGGCTATGATCGTACAGACATAAATCTAGTCATGAATCCACCATTTGTCATTTGTGGACGTGTCTTTTGATCATGTACATGTAATGTTAACTGATCTGTTAAGTATGGGTATGCGTCCCTCAGCAAATATGTCATGATGTAAATGTATTTTAATATATAATGATCTCAGTGGCTAATCTTGATCCCAACTTGTCAAAGGGTAAATCACTTCAGTCGTCAACTACCATTTCTGACTTTTCGCTTTAGGGGGAAATCTACTATAGGCCATTTTGTCACATCTGGTCAATAGGCCTTCAAACAAGATCATTCATATCCTTTGAACACTTTTTCATCCTCCCTACACAAATCCTTTAGTATGCCTCTCTCATATCCCTGAGTGTCTGCCTAAAACTACCTCATTTAAGTCATTTTTAGGCCCAACGCACCCTAGCCCCTCATTGGTCTATGTTCACCTACATGTTGTCCTACTCTAGGCCTGCATTGATCACCTACAAGTTTCCCTATGTTGGGGATGCATTGCTTCTAGAAATTCAGGAAAACAAAAAAGAATCTCGAAGCTTCCTTTTCCATAAGCTTCCCAGATATGTTGTAACTATTTACCTTGGATAAAATTCTTGAATCCTATCCTATGGTACCTTGGAGTTTTCATCCCTTATCCCTTGAGCTCATCCTCCCATAAAAATTGGATCTCAAGCTTATATTGGTAAAAGGATAAGAATTCATGAACTACCTCCCTCATCTATATATTTATAGCCATCCATAGGCAAGGGGTTGGATTTTGGAGATTGATTCTACCCTTATGTTGTTGTTGTGAGAGACATTATTTCATGCATTAGGGTGACTAGAGGTGCACTTTGTGGCAAGGAAAGGACAAGTCAAATTGGATGATATCTTCTACAAGATCAACACATATTTTGGTTCTAACTCACTCCATTTCTATTAATGCAAAGAGTTCTTTTTTCTCCTATGCATGGCGTTATTATTTCATGTATTTCAATACAATGTTGATCTATTGAATAAATTGATTAGATGATGCTACATAGATCCCGTATATTGTTGGCTCGTGTTGTCTGATTGTGCATCTTCTAATTATAGCGATCAGAGCTAGGATTGGAGCATACAAGCCAAGGAAGGAGCGAAGAATATGACGTATTCCAGGTAGGCTTCATCCCTCTATCTATTTAATTTAAGGAAAACATCATATTCTTTGTCTTTTTGTTGTTCTAGGTCAGTCCACCAGGCCTAGGGAAGATACTCTTGTCCACAGTCATAGATTTTGCATAACAATAAATAATACTCTTTCTTTATTTTCTTCATCACTGTCACTCTCTTCTTAAGATGAGGAACTAACTTCCTTGGATAAGAAACTTTTCTTAAACCCTTTCATCTCACCTTGCTTATTGAATTTTCTTTGACCCTTTTTTTATTTTGTAGATGTTTCATTCTTATGAGGGCACTTAGCTGAAAAATGACCAATCTCACCACAGTCGAAACATATTGGCATAAGTTTGCCTTTGTACCTAAATGTTCCTCTTTTCATCTTCCTTGTAAGGTAGGAAAAATCTTCATCTGAAAATTCTTCTTCTTCTTCCTCTTCTTTGCAACTACTAGACCTCAGTTTACATACTTGTTTTCCTTTCTCGGTCTTCTTGGATGTTTTGAACGTTATTTCTATAGTAGATGAGCAACCTTCCTCTTCAATCCTAATTTCATACGTTGAAAGCATCCTATTTGGCTCAACCATACTAAGGTTGCTTAGGTCTAATCTATATTCTAAGACAAAAACCTTAGGATTAAATCTTGTTGGAAGAGTTTTGAGGACCTTCCATACAATGACCTTTTTATTTATTGGTTCTCCTAATCCTTGTAAGGCATTTATTACTTCATCTACATGTTGAAAGTAAGTTGCAATGTTCTCATATTATTTTATCTTTAGTTGTTCAAATTGAGCTTTGCAAATTTGAAGTTTTGCTTCTTTGACCTTTGAGTCTCCTTCATATATGTTTTGAAACTCGTCCCATAGTTCCTTAGATGTTCTACAAGCCGGTAACTTAACATAGATACTTTGAGTGAGACCACTTATAATAATATCTTGGGATTTGGCATCATATATGACATTTTTCTTACCTTGTTCATTTGTTGTTGTTTTATAGCCTTGTTTAACTATTTCCCAAACTTCATATCCTTGTGCAAGTAAACGAACTTGTATCCTTCCACTCCATAGTGCATATTGATCCCATTAATCAAAGGAACTATATCATTGTTGTACTGCATGATCTCCTTCCAATTGTTAAACTACTAGTGAAGGAACCTAATTTGATACCAATTTTTGGAAATATTGAGAGGGGGGGTGAATTAATTTTTCTTAGCTATTAGAACTTACTTAATATTTTTTAGAGAATTAGTTAATCTTTATCAGTATTACAATTATTCAGTAAAGCGATAAACAACAATGCATAAAGATAGATATAGTAGGCACAACATTTTCAGGTGGAAAACCCCCTACAAGTCAAAAACCACCAAACGATTTTCTAATAGTTCTTTAATCTTTAGCCCCAACTAAAAAGAAAGCTACAACTACCTAGAACTATAGAAAACAATTCTTCTCCAGCTCCCACTTGAAGGACGCCCCAACACCCTAGTTTTATTAATAGATAGTTGAAAGGATGCCCCAACACCTAAGCGAACCACAACTCGCCCTAACACCACCCTACCACCCTAAAGAGTTTATAGTCCCCAACATGAAGGTGACTTCATTCACCTACCTAGCACCACCCTACCACCCTATAAAGAAAAGAAAAATAGAAGAATGGTGGACTCTCGTACAAGGGACAATGATCCACGTTACAATGGTATTTAATGATTTTTCTTTGACTGACCAAAAATAACTCGAGGACCTAAACCCTTGTCCCGACAAACCCAAGAACCAAAGACCATTGTACCCAAAATGACTTACACAAATATTTGTTCATAGATTTCTTTACAAAATGACAATGTGAATGTTTTGAAGTGTTGATGATAAGTTCTTGAGTAGATTTCCTATACTGATATCTCTGCTCTATACTTGATGTTCTTGCATTGTACTTCACTACTTGTTCTCATACTATACTTAATTGCATGTTTCTACATTGTGCTTCACTGCTTGTGGTAGATAGCCTTGCCTTCAATGTAAGAATTTCTCTCTTGAGATCATTGTTTTGTCCTTGATAATAGACTTTGTCAAATTTTCAATCAAATGGTGTAGGAATCACTATATGAAGAGACTTCAATTCAGGATCTAACAATGGATGTTGTAGGTTTCTTATACATACAAAGGGAATATCTAGTGAACCCAATTCCCAAGAAGAAAACGAATGAACCCTGAATCAAGATACTTACCTTCACTTGCAATAAAAGGATATCAAGTCAAACTTATGATAGAATATTAGTGCAAAAATGATATTATGGATAGACCTATGAAGGATAGTAGAACCAATGCAAAAGAAAATTCACTTGTGACACTTTTTATCAACAGTTCTAATCTTATAAAATAATGTAAAATAAGTAAGTCAATCTGCAAATGTTTCCTAGAAATGAATCAAAAGGCTACAACATAATCTAATCAAACACTAACCAAATTTTATAAGGAATGACTGACTTTGATATAATCCAAAACCGAACAAAACAGTGATACATTAGGGACTAAATATTAATGAAAATATAAAAACAACAATCAAAATCCAAGATAGCTGATAAAACAAGTGTCGAATGAGAGACTTTCCTGGATACTATTGCCACTACTAGACTATTGGTTAGGGCACACTGTGAATAGCCCTTAATGGGCTCTTGTTTCTTCCAATGCATGCGACCTATATTAGGCCTCTTCTTGGGATTTTACGCTTCCTCAAATCGGAGATCCGCACCTATAATGTAACAAATATTTGTGAACTTTAACAAGGAGGGTACAGACCTCAAACCTGTGCCAAAATATGCCCATATTTTCTTCTATAGCCTTGGCTAGCTTTCCATATGATTCAATCTTCATATAGAATTTATAATCCTCACACAAAATGATTTTACACAACTTTGTTGACCTCTATTCTGAGACCTGTTCTATTTGCACAAAATTCGCTCCAATAGAGACCTGAAATAATAGTCATGAGCTCACCTTAAGGTATAGATCTAGAAAGGTGCCCTAACTTGCTCCCATTGGTGGTGACCTGTAATAAAACCAGACCCAGATTTTATCAAATAGTTGAACCTTCAACTCACTTCAGATGCTTGCATTATTTTCTCCTTTAGGGTGGCTGAAAATTTTAGATGGGAGAATCACAAGATAATTTGTTGATATTACATCATAGAAGGAGGAATGGTGATCATGTATTTATATACCAAGGAGGTCTCATTAAATAATATGACCGTTGGAGGTTAAAAGGGCCTTTAAGAGAGATTAAACCATTAAAAAGTGAAGTAATACATACCCTACATCTTATGTTAAGAGGGTTGTTGGCCTTGAGGGGGATGTATATGGGTTTATTCCATTATTAAATGGTAAGAGCCACATCCTATAAGTAAAAATAAATTTAATATCCTACCTTAAAATAAATTATAATAAATAACTTTTTATATTATATATTTGATTATCATCAACCAATAAAAGTGTGGCATGACACCACCCTATGGGGTTTTATCCCATTAATTTGGGTTTCCAACTTCAAACGTGAATAACTCTCAGACCATGAAGAACTACGTGGCATGCCACATACCACTAGAGAGATCTTTTCGAGTAGAATCCAACTAGAATGGTTTTTATTTGAGAAACCACGAATTTCCATGCCAAATTTACCAATAAAGATTAGGGTAGCTCTTGGTGCTGCTTGGGTTGACATCAATGATAACCACCTATCAATAATTTTGTTTTGTAACCATGGTGAGACCAACCTACCCCTTATTGACATGCACATTTTCATGTTACAGTGTGTAACAATTTATAGTGGTGAGCAGTGGCTAGTGATAATGTTTTGCGGCAGGAACCATGTTCAGATCAACCAACTCTTCCATCACACTCATCTTATGTATACCACATGATAACACATACAGACGATGACTAGTGAATAGTGTCCCAGTGGGCAAAGTTCTGGTATTCTTATCTCTACCTTAGTCCCACTCTAATCCCTTTTACTCATTTGATCTTTGGCTTCTTGTAGCGGGACCCTTAACTCATTGTACACTCGAGTTTATAACCAATGTCCTCGATGGCGCATGTGTCATAGTTCTAAGGGGGCAAGGCTCCACCTTCGTTCTATCGGTGTCGGGCCCGCTCACACACATCTGAGTTCTAAGGTTTTTTGCTTGTTGGTCCAATGACATATACATGTAAAAAAATGAATTAAATAGTTGGGTTTATGAAACGGGGAGGGAAACCACTCCATGCTAACTACCTAAGTTTTATGGTTTAAGTGCCTGAGGGTTGAACCTCAAATTCTATGATCACATATATAAGAAAAAGGTGGCCAAGACCATCAAATTTCTAAGCGTTATGGTTGAAGTGCTTAAAGCCTCAAACCCTCAACTTCAGCATGATAACTAGTACAAGGAATGGGTTGATCTTTAGATTTATTCACAAGCCTTCACATTCAACTGAATGAATGTAAACACACAATTTATCACATCCATCATGAATGCAATAATGGATAACATAGTCCTAGCATGCATTAGAATTCATGGACATATAGGATATCATTCTAGTCATGAGTACAACAGTGAACTTCTCAACTCAGGAATTCATTACATTCATCAACACACAAGATCTTACACCAATCATAACATAACCAGGAACATCTCAGTTCATGAATCAATATGCATGAATAATTTACACCTATATGTGTATTTAAAGATGGTTATAAACTAAATCATGGACTTCAACTCTCCACCCAACCATAGGCCAGCTACACTGCAAACTTTATTGCAGTTGATCACCCCTAAGCTAGATCCACAGTCTAAGGAAATTATTTTTCAAGTGACTTCAAACAAATGGAGGCACTACCAGATGGATTTCACTGTCCAAGTGGTTTATCAACTATCCTCTTATAGTAAGCACCACAATGAATCACTTACTCTCCTTAATCCATTAACAACGCTTGACCCAGGGCCCAAATGGGTATTACTCAATATAGGAGATTGAATCCATTGTCTAGGTGGTTAACAACTCTCTAGAAAGCACCATAGGGACTTAGATTTCCCTACCCAAGTGATTTATCTACTATACAACAAGCACCACGGTGATTCAGTCATCCACTGAACGTACCAGACCACATAGGAATAGACACAGGGTCTAGGGGCCTTAAACATAAAACATAGGGATTATCACCTAGAATTCATAGAGAATGGGGCTCAACAATTAGCTCCACGATTTCCTTGGCTTCCTTCTATCGTGCTCCATAACTCCCCACTATTCACACTAGTCATGGACACTTCCCAAAACAATAACTAACCAACCAAAGGAAATGTATAAGGTGAACTTAATCTAGAAGAAGAACATCACTTACTCATTGTTTGTGCATACAGATACTTTCCTCTCTATACACTCATTTTCTAAAGGAGCACAGTCTTAATACCAATTCTAGTATACTCCTCTCCCTGTCTTTTCCACCGCCTCCTCCAGATATTCTTTTATTTCTTGAAGAGCCATGTTATGCCCACTTGTTCCACAAGGCTTTGAGGGGAGATGGACATTGTCCTATACCCCTCACCACATTGTCCTATACCCCTCATAATTTTTTGTCAGGTGTTGGTAACCTGATTGGGTCATAACCGACTCTTGTAATAACTCCAAGGTAGTTTCGTGGATTTTCAAACAAATGATCTCCCACTTCCCTCACATTTATGGATATATGTTATCCTCTCCTCACTACAATCATTTAAGTTTATATTCAATTCGTGAGTTTACAATCCAATTGCTTTAGCTAGTTGTCACTCTTATGCTAGTAGTACACAATTGTGTATACAAAATATAGGGGTAATAGAAAAAGGGCTACTTGACCTTGGTATTCTAAAATGGATAGATTTCTTCTTGACATTAGCTTCTCTGGATGTCATCTGATCCTAGTGTCTACACCAAGAAAGTAAGAATCCATCTCAAAGTCATTTTCTCTATTGATGACCTTATCCTATCTATTAGTCACTTTAAAATGTTAATCCATGTGAAATCAATCCTTAAGAAGAAGTTATTTGCATTATTTTCTTAACCTCCAAGTATTGCAAAACAAGGAAGGAGCCTCTCTTACCCAGTCTAACTATACATGGTACCCTTTTCATTGTTTTCACATAGAATATTGTGAACCATCCCCTTCTCCCTTTCAATATGGAGTCAAACTTGCTACCACCTACACTACACCCAAAATTGAGGCCACTATATTGTGAACCATCCCCTTCTCCCTTTCAATATGGAGTCAAACTTGCTACCACCTACACTATGCCCAAAATTGATGCCACTTTGGTAACCTCTTATATTTGACGCATACTTGTCATGATATTTTCTTTGTTGTTGGTCTTGTTATATGTAAACACCGATGAAACTCATTTGAAAGTAGCAAAAATGACACTTCGATATATATAGGGTATAGTTTAGTTTACGATACATTACAATTTGTGGGAACTCCTTTTTTGGTCAGTTTCATTGATTTAGATTGGGCTAGTGACCCTCATGATCAAAAGCATACTACAAGTTATGCTTTTAGTATTGGCTCGAGAACTATCACTTGGGCCTGTAAAAAGAAATAGGTTTTTGCTCTTTCTTTAGCAAAAGTAGGGTACTGAGTAGTGGTTAATGCAAGTGAGGTCTTGTGGCTTCAACAAATTCTTTCAAAGTTTGGATTCTTGTAGTAGTATTCGATCACCCTCCAATTTGATAGTATGAGTGCCATTAAGATTACCAAAGATCAAGTTGAACATCAACGTAGCAAACACATTGAAATATAAATGCACTTCATCATAAAGCTAATTCATGATCAAGTTATTGAAGTCATGTTTTTCTCTACAGATGATCAAGTTGGAGACATTTTTACAAAATCTCTTACAGAAGCAAAGTTTTCTAAACACTGATATATGTTAAGAGTTAAAGGAGTTTTTGTTTAGAGGGACAATCTCTAATTCCTCCTTCCTTCTCCTATTGTGTCACCTTTGTAAATCCTTCAATCTTATCCCAAATTGTTCTCAAAGAGGGGCGTTAAGATATTTAGACACTTAGGAGTTAGTTAAATTCAACCTGCTCTAATGTGTCTACTAGGTGAAAGTGTGTTTCTTTAGCATGCATTAGTTGCATTATAATTTGATGGTCACACATTAGGAGAATTTTGAGGTTTAAAATGGGCATCGTAATGAAAATAATAAAGTAATAGTTTAAATAATAAAATAAAATATATATATTTTTAATGGAAAAGAAAGGAAACTATTTTTTTTTCAACTTTTTCAAACATTTATGAATTTTTAATGAAAAACAAAGAAAACTACTCTTTTTATTGCATTTTCAGCTTATATCCTTATAGATTCATTGAAATGTCAAGTGTAGGTACCCATCGGATGCTAAATTTATTCCACAACCAATGAGTAGCCACTCTACATACTTTTGAGTAGACCCATACCCAAAAAGAAAAATGAAAATACATGGGAAAAATACGTTTCTTTAAGAAACATATTTTTTCCCGTTTATTTTCATTTTTTTCTATGGGTCTCCTAAAAAATAAGTAGAGTAAGTATTTGTTGGATGAAAAATAAAGTATGCATCCAAAAATTGTCTATGCTTGAAATTTGAGTAAACTTATAAGGAGATAAGCCAAAAATACAATTTAAAAAAGTAGTTTTCTTCTTTTCCCTCCAAAAATATTTACCCCTCAAGATGACATCATCATTTTAATATTATTGGTTCTTTTAAAGTTGATTTCCTAGTACATTATTTGTTTCAAGGACCATTTTTCAACCTCAAGATTTCCTCTAATGGATATGTTCTAGACATAGAGTGATCCACTTGCTCATATTTTCCTTGATACTAATGGCTATTGATCTGCAAATTAACACCTAATTAGTCCATGATCCCTAATTAAAGAGCGCAAAGGGCCATGGTAGATGATCAATTGTGAAAACTCTTTATGTAATTTTTTTCTTTCTTTTGAATTAATAAAATTTTCTCAAGTGGCCACATTGGATGGGGTCATGGGTAGATTCCCTCATAGTGGGTTTCAACCACGTAAAAACATATGTTACGATCTTTAATGTAGTTGTGTGAGTTGATCTTGAAGGTGCTCATCTTATATGGAATACCCTTTTTTCTCAAACAACCATCTTTATAAAATCATTTCGTGATTCCAATTTTGGGAATTATCCTCCATTTACCCTTGATGAACTGACAAGCCAATAATTGAATGTAATTGGTTGATGGACCATCTCCCACAATTGTGAGGTGAATGGGATAAGTATTTTGAGGATGGAATTGGTTCAAGGATGGTCAAATAATCCTATAGAAGTTTCTCTCGTGACCTTGGAAATTTTTTCCACCATTGAAGGAGGAAAATTGCATGAGTGGTGAGAATTTAGGATAGGAGAAAAAAAGAGAGACCCATGCATGCAGATACAGGAGTAAAAAACAAGGTTGTGTACATGAACAAGGGTGCACACAAGTGAGTATCTATCTGTTGGCATGTAGACTAAGTAGAAAAGAGAGGGACGCATTAACTAGGTGACCACTAGTGAGGAAGCTAGTTAAAAAATCCCTAGTTTGACACCCTGAATCAATTAGAGAAATCTTCTATGAGTGTTGGAGTAGGGGATAATCAATTTAAGGATTTCATGGTAGTGAAGGGAGCTCATTTTTATTTGGTGCAAATCCAATAGAGAGGGAACCTATAATTAAAGGGGATCTTGATATCCCAGTGAGGAGTTTCCTAGCAAAATTGTCCTTGAGAAATTGTTAATTACTAAAACTACCTAAGAGTGTTCAAAATTCACCCTTGTGATATCATGATTTGGCAAGGGGATGGCCATATGTAGAAATAAAAAAATGCATTTCTGTCTAAATTTGGGTGGAAAATCACTCACCCTAATTCAATTTGTTGGGTAGATTTGACTTAGATAAATATTTCTAATTTACATATTCAAATTTATATGCAATCGAGTTGACTAATATGTGTTACTAGCTTGAAGCTACATGGAAGAATAATTGTGTAAGAAAATTTTGTCGATTACATTTGAAATGAAATACTTAGTTGGAGAAAATTACCTCAAAAATATTGTTTAAAATTTAATTGATATAAGCCTTGAATAGTGTAGAATTGGGTGTTGTGTCGGTGATGAGAATTAGTATGTAAGGTATAGCTTACAAGGGAATTAATTGGACTAATAGTAATGTGTCTAGCTTACTATGGAATTAGTTGGACTAAAGTAATGTGTTTATGTCATAATTAATATTCTTCATGCTATGTTTCAATCCATCAAGTGAACAATTATAAGCTATATACAAGACAAATCTTAGCTCCTAAATATTTGAGACTATTACTATAATTTCTATTAGGATGTCCCTCTAAAGTTCCCTTATTAACAATGAATTGTTGTAGTCTAAGTTTAGATGTTGGAGAGGGACTTATGTTGAAATGACAAGTACTCTTTACTTGCCATGGTGAACCTCATATGAGTTATAGTTTACCCTATGACACTTGATTTTGAATCATAGGTGGCTATGGGACTATTATCAAGCAATGCCTTTAGGTTAATGGCTTGGAATCAAAAGTGTAGGATGTTTTTTTTATTCCTAAGTGACCTTGAGATAGGGAATTTCACACCTTTCTATAGTAATCCTCGCCATATAACCACATGTTGAAGCCTCGAAAATCGCTGCAACAACATTGGGGAAACCACCTGGTCCGGACCTTAGTACAGCTCCTTTTCCGTTTGGGATAGTGGCTCCGATTGGGGGTAATGGGACCAGTTTCCCAGAAATAGACAAATGGGATGAGTGAATGTTTTATAGATAACACTAGTGGTAGGCGAAAGGCTAAAACTATTGACAGGAATATAAGTAAATGAAACTATCCCGGGAATCTATTGAGCTCTAAAGCGTAGCTTTTGATGCTCTATGTCTAAAAGACAAGCATATAGATGATTGTATCTTTACGACATAGATATTGATTTATTTAAGATTGTTGTGCTGAAATAGTTAAGCAGAGTGATTGAAGCGAAATTACCACACTTTATACATTCATATCATTATCATATACATGATTTAAAAGTAAAGGCACATCACATAAACACCCAATAGTGGAATGAATAAGATTTGCTGTTATAGCACATGCATATAATCAACGATAGCAAGAATAATTACATAACAATTCACATACACAGAATGACTTCAGACACAGATAAAAATACCATATGAGCTGCTTGCCACTCCCGATATCAATCGCTATGTGTAGTTCTTCCCTTAACGCATAAACATTCTTCAATCAAAGACAATAGTGCACAATTGTATAAAGAAATTTCTTCATTAAAGTAAGAACGACTGGTCGAATTTCATAAAAGAATAAGGGCTGAAGCACAATAGTGCAAACTTCAGTCTGTTAAGTCTATTACAAAATTTTACGACCCTTTCTAAAAACATGAAAGGGTCTATAAATACAATACTAATCTAAATATCTATAAAACAGAAATGCTACTTAAACTGATATCAATAATTCTTGTTGCTATTTCGGCTGGCGATCTGGGGAGCTGGAGGATGATTCATTGGGTCGGATGCTTTCCTTTGAATCTGAGCTGATTAATGGCAAGCATTGGCTCAATTTCAGGAGGTTTGTTGAGGCGCGAACTGAGCTGGGCAGCATAGGTGACATCTTGAATGTCGGGAATCATATACTCGATGGCATCTTTTAAACATTTCAGGGCGGCTCTTTGTTCATGAGGCTTAACTAGGAAGTGCCAATACGTTTCCATGTTTAAACTTTAACCCCGGCGATTAGTATTCCTCTGCCTTCTAACTCAGGATAACACGTTTGCTCCAATGCATTTGTCGTTGTAATCTTTCCCGGTGTACACTGGGAAATCATGTTTGCTAAGTAGAGAGTGTTGTTAACTAGATCAACTAAATTGCTAGAAGTTAATCTACATCTTGAAGCTGCTCTCTCTGCCTTTAACACCTGAGTGTGCCATTCCGTGAAAAGTATATCTTTATGAACCTCAAGTATCCTGGGCAAATTGGATTCTTTTCCCGAATTCGAATCTTGCCATTCAAGATGTGCAGTAATAGCCTCATCGGCTTGATTCAAATCATCCCTAGCTTTCTCTACCTGCTCATTTATGGATGTAGTTAATTCGCAAAGTGGCTTCGCTTGAGCGATTTGTTGACACAAGAGTTTAATTTGCAATATTAGCGCATTGTTTATCAACATTGCTTCTTTCCTGAACTCTGTTACCTGCGAATCTCCTTTTATCTTCTCTAGCTGTGATGTTATTTGAGCGATTTGCTCATCCTTGGTTTTCACCATTTGCTCGTTTGCCGCTTTCAACTTTTCCAATACCTCTGTTAATTCGTTCTGTTTCTGGATCGCAGCCTGATCAATCCTTTGCTTCTCTGCTTCCAATTGCTGAGCCAATTGATTATTTATTTGTTGTTGCGCCAATAACTGCTCGTCTGCCTGCGCTATCCTCTGTTGTTGTGCTGCTAACTGCTCCTCTGCTTATATTACCCTTTGCTTTATCTCGGCTAATTCTGCCTGTAATGTGGAGATTTCTTGGTCTTTAGTCTTTAATAAAAGACTTACCTTCGATGCTCTGTCGATGGTTGCAGCTGAATAGGCTCCAGCGTACTGTGAAAATTTAGTTAAATCATCGGAGGGATCCAGTTTCTCCTTCCATACTACATTGCCCGTGACCGTTTGCTCTTGAAAGATAGAAGGTTGATCAAGCCTTCATCTCTTCCTTGATCGTTTTACCACTGCTCTATGCCTCGGGCTGTAGAAGACATCCAATGGCAGAATATATTCTACTTGTAGAATGATATGATCGCTGGGATTTTTCGGAATTATCTCAATATCTTTAGATTTAGGTGGGCCGCTGGTTCCACTCAGAACCTGAGATGAAGTATCATCCTACATATCGCTGGTCTTAGGAGTATCGGTACTTTTTGAGCCTTTTCCTCCGCTAATAATGGTATTGAACTGCTGCCATTCCTGTAGCAATTCAGGGTCTGTGATAGTACCCACGTTGGTATCGGTGGTGGTCTATTTAGATTGAGACTCCTTCTGTAATTGCTCCTGATTTTTCTTCTGTTGTTCCTCTTGCTCTCTTCGCTGTTTATCCTCCTGTTCTTTCTTTAACCGTTCTTCCTGTTCCTTTTTCTGCTTTTCCTCTTGGTCTTTCCTCTGTTGTTCCTCCTGCTCACTATTATGATCTTTTGTTGTAGCAGGAGGTTCCTTTGTCTGTTGCTGACCAGGTTCGCTTGATGATGCCACTGGGGTTAGCACTAATAAATCTAGAGGCAAAGCTTGCAACCTCTGCTTTCTAAGTTTATTAAACTCAGTTAACCCTTCATCATTGTATCTCATCTTGGCGAGTTCTTTGGCTTGACCTATTGATTCACTTGAAGAGAACATGTCATCGAACATATCTTCTTGATGATCAAACGTTGCTAATTTGGCATGTTCCAATGCGGCATAGGCAGTTCGCTTTGGGTCAAATGCTCTATTCGGGATTGTAGCCAGAGCCAAAGATTGAATCTTTGTGGCTTCTTTTTCCGCATGTTTGAGATCATGCAGAGTAAAGACACCACATCTGAAGGGAAAAGTAGGCCAGCCTCTTTTCTTTTCCTTTTTGAGAGTCTGTGTAGTACTCTCAACTGTAATTTGATATGCAATTTTCCTTGCTAGCAATTTATCAGGAACATATAAGGGGAGGACATGAGGATTGGCTTGGCTGCTGAAGACTCTAATATAGGTAAAATGCTCTTCTCCAAACCAACTAGCCACTGCTAGCAAATCAAAGGAGGCTAGGTAGGAAATTCTTGAAATGGGTTTATCAAAAATTGAATAATAAATGGGAACCATGAATCCATTACAAATCTGATACAAGTGGTTTTTATAGGACGACTTCCACAACTTGCGGTGATAAATGTGAATGGGTGAGGGGTCCTGTGCAGTCCACCTCCAACCAAGAATAGGGAATTTAGAATTGAAACATAAGGTATCTAGGATATATGCACTATAGTAGAATGGGTGAATTTTCCTTTCAGTGACTATAGTTTTATTCCTAAAGTCACGAACAGCTATTGCTAGCTTATCCGAAAGGATAGTAGCCCAATCCATAACTATGCTGTTCACTGCCGCCTCCATAAGAGGAACCATTTCAATGGTAAAAATAGCAGAATCGTGTAAACCCCATAATCTACACATCATTATACCCGCATAGCAATAAGGAGAAGCCAAAGAATCGACCGAGTACTTACCGGAAGATTCGTGCTTGTGTTTATTCGGATTTTGCCTCCAATCCTTGATAGGTTCGGACTCAATCTCGTTTTCACTCGCAAACTTCTCCAAGAAGGTGCTATTGTATATCTTCTCTGGCTCGGGAAAATGATACATTTGCCTCAGGTCTTCTGGCTTGAACGATCCAAAAATCCTTCCATCTTTTGTGCTAAAAGTTCTGTCCATGATGGGGATTTCTTCAATCGCCCATCGCACCACGTCTGTATATGGGAGAATTTGCTCCCTGGCTGCTATCCTGTGAAGGAAAGAATTAGCCAAATCCTTGAGAGTGCAGTCCGACTTCTTTAATGAATCCGCGGTAGCTTCTGCTACCGTCTGCTTTGGTTTCTCGGCCTCAATTAAGTCATAAGTGCCCTGCAAAGTTACTCTGGTAAGACCTGTGCATGTTGTATCAGATATTAGGCCTTTCTTGCTATTTGCAGCGGCTTGTCCTGAGGTTGGTGGATTGGAAGCACCTGCGGTCTTCTTAGACTTCTTACTCATCAAGCCCGAACTCCTGTCTATGACTGAATTCTGCACAGAGAGGCAATTTGGCGTAACATAGAGAGATAGCGATAAAACTTGCAATTGATAGCAAATGAATAGATGCGCAGCAATATATTCAGCTTTTAAAACAGGCGCGGAGATAATCTATGGAAAGATTTTAAGACATGAATCCATTAAATGGTCGTATAAAACCTGCCACCTTATAAATGCCCATTATATCATTATTCGGTCGAGAATTCTCTTTAAGCATGTAATGGACGTATTGGCGGCCGAGCGGAAGTGATTATGCCTTAAATAAGAGTAAATTGAGCTTTCCAATCACTTTAACGACTTTATGTTGAAAACTGTGCCTTATCGCATCGCATCGGGGATTATAACAAGTCTGCCTTAACAATTGCATCGAGTATCGCCGATCGCCGATTGCGATATCGCATCGGCGAAAGGCTTATGTGCATTGAGACCTAAACGATAGGAACTCGCTGATCGCATTGGGGGTATTGATATGGGGCGCTTTTGGTAGTGCGTTGGATATCACCGATCGCCGATCGCCGAAGCGATATCGCATCGGCGGAAAGCCTTGTGCCATTTTATATGTCCCTCATGTCATTGCGATATGCGATCTTGCGATCGCTTTATCGCAATGACCGAGATTTGCTTTATTTCTTTTAAATGAATATTGTTTTTAAAAAGGGTTTTTTATAAAGCGCTCATTTGATTATCGGACCTTTTGTTAAGTAAAAGTATTGATATCAACTTTATTCTTAAAGGGACCCATTTCAAATTTTAATGTTTTATGAATAAAAATAATATGAAATGGGGGGTTGTTTGTAGAGCACAACACTTCCATAACACCACCAAATTCCCTCTCCAAATCCACATTCCCTTTCCTCCTTGTCCCTAAGCAATCTCATGGCATTCAATATGGTTTTTTCCCACTTCTCCAATAGTGGCTCCACCACACCATTAAGGATGCTCATCCAAGGCATTGCTGGAACCAACAAATCTTTCCTAATTGATTGCCTCAAAAATTCCTTCTTAACCAACTCCGTCAATGGATAAAACTCACTTCTCTTGCTTGCTCCAACTGGTGTTGTGGCATTCCAAATCAATTCTCTAATCATACACTTCGGCGTCCACATCCATGTCTCCTCTATGCGCCCTTTGGGAGGTCAATCCCTACTAGAACATCAAGAACAAATCTATCACGTCAAATACATTCTTATTGATGAAATGAGCTTCATTGGTCCTAAAATGCTTGCTCAAATTGAGGAACATTTACGAGAGGCCTTCCTAGCCAATAGAAACACTCCATTTGGTGGCTAATCTATAATCCTTGTGGGGTACCTCGGCCAATTGCCACTTGTTAAAGATACACCAATGTATGTAGGCATGTCCCATGGCAATTCTCTTTGGCATAGCTTTGATAATGTTGTCACGCTTTCTAAAATTTTCTGCCGACTAGGTACAATTCATGCGCAAGTTTCATTTCGGCGACTCCTTTCCAACCTTCAAAATGCAACCCACACATTGGATGATTGGAACCTTCTAATGACGCGCTAAAAATCCAATATTCTAGAAGATGAGTTGGCAATATTCGCCAATTCTATGAACTTCTATGCAACTAATGAATCTGTTGCACTACACAATAAAAACATGCTCAAGAAATTAAACCTGCCTATTGCACACTGTTGTGCCAAGAAAACAAAACAAATTCCCTCCTCCAACCAGGAATATGAACATCTTGTTGCAAAAGTGCTTCTCTATATTGGTTAGCATGTCATTCTAACAAACAACTTGTAGGTTGAAGCAAGCCTCGTGAATTGTTTTCTCAGGAAAGTGTCCTCTATTCATTACATAATTGGTTCTCGCCCTTCAGAACTCTCCTCATTTGCTGTGGTTGATTTCATGCACTACAAAGGTCCAGCATGGGATGGCTCAAATCTGAAGTATGTGCCTATCTCCCCCTTAACAAGGAGTTCTTGAAGACAACTGCCCCTTCGCATGGCATGGGCCCTAACAATCCATAAATCACAAGGCATGACACTACCAAAGGCAGTAATTAACATTGGCAACATTTATCATCAGGGCCTTACATTCACAACCATATCTAGAGTTAGATCGTTGAATGATATTTGCATCTCTCCAGCTTTCTCCTTCAAGCACTACGTACGCATGCAAGAAAATTCGTACGTATTTTGAAGGAAAAAAGAAGAATCATACCTCATCTCCAAATCTGTGAATCGGCCTACTTAAAGACCTTCTATTCTTGGTTACTTTCCTTCCTTTGCATTCGACTTGAAAATGTTTCATCTATTCTCTCATGTTAACACCTTCAAATCTCTATGTTTTTTTTAATCTAGTCTATTTCTACTATACTTTAAATTTCAAAAGGTTAGTCATATTTTTCTTCTTCTATGCTTTCCCTTTCAATTAATGAATTTATACATGTTCACTTACATGCTTTCCTGTTGTTTGCAGAAACAGACAGATCCATAATATCTTTCTTAGCTCTGCACATTTTTCCATCAAATACATGAATAAGAGGCTTCTCTTTTGGATATACATACTTGGTTCCTACATTCTCGTACTGTGCCATTGTACCGGATGTACCCAACTCTCCAACTACTTAAAAGGATTAAATATTTCATGCATGTCCTCATACATGTACATGAAAGGATGAAAACATGCAACTTTGTGTATATTACCTCGATCATGTCCCAAATATAAATATCGAATGGTGTTGTAGATGCCATACATCACCTTGTATTTACGACTAGGCATTTACCTTACAAGAAAAACAATCAAATTCAACATGCACTTTGGTTGAAGAACATCAATATTTTTCCCCACTTCGCTACATACTTCTACTGTTATAGCAAACAATACATGTTTTTTCATCAAATTTTATTCACTCTATAGTAACTCTTATAGAATAGTCCCATACTTGCATGGGCAGTCATACTCCCTTGCTTTCCTTGTTTCCTTGTTTATCTGCCAACAATATTTTCCATTCTTAAATAATGTGTGTCTACTTTTCCATGTCAAGGATAGCCAACAATTAGAGTCTGGAAAATTATATGGAAAATATATCTAACAATTAAATTCTTGAAATTAGTATGGAACATAACATACTTCCCAACAATTTTCTTGTCCACCCATCAATCTGAATGCATTTCCAATGAACCTCTTCTACTGTACATTTTACTTTAAATGGTAATTAAGAGGTTTCTATGCACATGTTTACTCTTTCTTGAAAAAAAAATGTTGCATGGATATGCTTCCAAAATAAGTATGAGTACTTACTTTTGCAGCCTTTCACAACACCATGATTGCATTTTTGACGTGTCATAACCAGTTTTAGATTTTGTGATATATACATGAAAGGACTATGCAAACCAAATTTCCCCATGTTTTGCTTCTAATGACGACCTTCCCTGTTTTCTTGATATTTCATTATTAATGCAACTTGCATCCATGTTCAATCCTAATCAGTTTTATAAGCTTTACATATTCAATATTATTCATGCAAGATGGAACCATGTTCAACCCTCCTACGAATGTATGTTGGTGTGTTTTCATTGAACAATGCAGAGTTTCAAACAGTTGAATTCGCTCATGTCCATTAATTCTTTCCAGATTTTCATCTTATACATGCTTTAATAGATGCTATAGAAAACCAGTTGGATATGTTTTCAGTTTCAAACCAAAAAATAACACATTAAATTTAAATATGGTTTCTTTCCCACTTGTTAAGCTAACTCGTGTGATTAGGCAAATTAGGATTGGACTCTTGTGATTTTGTTTAGTATTGTTTCAAGAGCTTTTATCTTGTTCCTATTCGTGTGACCACAATCAAAGATCTCAAAACTCACAACATTATATATGGTAACCTCAACAGTGATGGTTGGATTACAGATTATGAAAAGCTAATGGTACGCTCAATGGATTGATTATAAAAAAGTTCAATTGCTTCAATGTTGTTGATTGTTAACCCTCAGCTTCATACAAGCAATGACTATATATTTATACAACACTCCATCCAATATAACAATGTTGTTACCAAACATGCTTTCCCCAATTGAGAAGGTAGTAATATATGGGAATTCAATAAAAGGTTTTTCATTCTTTATAACGAGTTTGCCTCAAGTGAGTAAATAGGTTACTTATTTTATCCCCATATTTTTTCTTCCATAATTGCAAACAAACTGTTCTATGCATCTCTATTTTTGGGCTTCGTATAAATAACAAATTTCTTGTTGTAGATGCTAGGAGTGTTTATTGTCATATATATGGATGGTTTTCAGGTGCAATTTCATGCCCACAACAATTGTATTATTGTTGCTATTCTTTGTCAACTATAAACGATAAGGGTTTGAAAATCGATTTCTACTTAACTGATCGATTTTTAATATAAACCTGGGGCATTTTCGTTAAGTTTGATTCTTCTTGTCCTTGGAGGAATCATTGATCCTGCTGGATTGGGTGGCCATTGGATTCACATTACAAATATTTTATTTTACCCTTGTTGTCCCCTGAGTTTATTCATTAAATTTGTATGGTTTTTGTTTCTGGCACAAGTATATATATGGTCATTTTCTCAATATAAAATGACATCTTAAATGCAATACATAGCAGGTGTGTTATTTCAATCATAAGTCATGAATTATTTGAATATGAGACATAGAGTTGGTGTGATATTTATAGTGATTAAATGCAACGTAACCAGTTTAGAATTCGTAAATGAAGGCTTAAGGTTGTGTAGCAAAGTTCTCACTTCATATTTCCCATCGCACTAGATGGCATTGTCATTTCTCATGTTTTTTTCCAATGAATTGACAGAAAGTACTTGATTTTTGGTTGATTGATGTGACATCCAACTCTTGCAATGTTGTTCTTCGAGGATTCCAATAGATGATGGGTGCAAGAATCGAAATCTTCAAGCAATTTTTATAAACTTCCATCAATTTTCCTGTGATTAATAGAACCACTCACAAGAAATGAAAAAGCCATTATAAAGCTGCTATTTTGAAAAAAATGCAAACAACATTATAAATACTGATATTTACCAATTAAAAATATGCAAGCTACTAATGTGCTACTTAGAAGGGGCATTCCTGATGAGAATATAATTAACCTATTATCTTCTTATTGTGTTCTATTCATATTGGTAGATTCTTGGTTCATTTCTTTATGAACATTACAATAATTTTCTCAATGTTGGGGAGTGGTCCAAAATTGTTCAAAGGCACTGCTAGGTCTGCAATCACTTTCTCCATCCTTAAAAAAACCCCACACAGATTATCGGTAGTTCTTTGTACCTCCTGGTGCAAATGCTATTATATATCATTTGTTGGGATCATGTATCCTCCATTGACAATCAAGATTTTGCCAAAACAACAGTTTCTAATCTAGAAAACTAGTGTTCTATCACAAAACTACTTCTTGCAATGAGGTCGATCATCATTCAATGGACCTGTGAAAGCATATTTTAAGGGTGGAATGATTCTTAATCTAAATCTTTCTTGATTATATGGAAAATCATTCACGTATTCCAAACACCCATAATCAGGTCCAACAAGCAGACTTTGAATAAAATTATACAACACATAAATTATTATTCTAATGCCAATGCTTTTTATTTTCAAAATTTACTATTGCCAAGTAAACTCTGTATGGCCATCATTAAAACAAAAGAATGACACCAAATGATATACACCGATATACCCATATACACTAATATTTTCCATCAATGCAAAGCTACTTTTCTGTGATCAACTTCATTCATTAAAAGTCGATCTTTCAGCTATCCACCTAAGGAAAGAGGGTGATGATTAGGGGTTGACATCCCATATGAAAAAATGAGTTTCTAAAGTTGCAAGTTTGGTTTATTTGATTTGAATAATAGTTAGAATTAAAAATAAAAAAAATTAAATTAAACTAAATCAATAACAAATAAAGTAAATCAACCTTGCATGAATGTCAGGTGTCTGAGTTATTGAAAATAAGTGACCATTCCCAAGTTCTGATGTTTCAGTGCTTCAAGCCACCACAACCTTCACCAGTTCCAATCTTTCATCACTGGAAGTGTTAGTCAATGGTGTTCTATGAGTCACAGTAACAAATTTTCAATCTGCAAAGCAAGAAACGAAGGCAGCAAAGAGAAAAGAAGAGAGAAGAAGAGAGTGTAACATAGTAATAGTTTCTCATTCCGCAAAGCAAGAAATGAAGGCAGTGAAGAGTGCACAGGTAGAAGTTATAGAATGTATGCGAGTATTCCAATAAAAAACATCAGGGTTATCAGAATTATGCACACTTTGGTGTAGTGTGGGGTTGTTGAGGACAATGTGGATATGGCTTCTACCCACCACTACAAAATTATTTGAAACATTGCCTGAGATTTCATAAAAAAAAGGCCTTCAGATCAAGATATTATCCCCAGATTCACAAAGTGGAGGTTGGTGTTGGTATGATTGTAGGTTCTCACAAGAGGAATGCGCTAGTTTTGGTTTGCCATGGTGCAGAGATTGGTGTAAGCTTATTCAATTGCATTTGCTTAATTTGCTAGAATCTATCTTTTTTCTCTTTTGGATCTGAAATTTGGGCTTGTTCCCTCTTGTATTTGCATAAGGAATTAGACTTATATTGTTAATAGATGTGGCATTTCTTCCTTTCCTTTCACTTGTTAGGATCTGAGTGATGGGAAGCTTAGTAGAACATCTAAGAGGACTAGTTCGAAATGAGCTTGCCAAAATTCATTCAATAAGAAGGGCCAACATTTTGATGTAACTATTACCCAATCATATAAACTTGAATTCGATGTAACTAATAATGTAGCAAAGTATGCAACTTTTCTGCTAGGATTGTAATTAGCAAGAAGTCTTAAGGTGCAGAATTTAAGTGTATACAATGATTCTGATCTTATTTTCAAACAAGATAGAAATTAATGTCAAACTAAGCACCCCAGACTAAGATCTTATAGAAATGAAGTTTGGGATTAAATTGAAAATTTCTTTTCAACATTAAATATCACTGCTATTCCTAGAGATCAAAACATGCATGCATATTCCTTGGTTGTTTTGCTAGCTCTTTTAAAATTCCTGATAAAATGCTTGTCCAGTATCAAATTCAAGTCAAGTATAGATCATCTATTCTTGACAATATTAAGCACTGGAAAATATTTGATGATGACAAGTAGCTAAAATCCATTTTGCAAGTCATTGATGAATTCTCAAACCTATAAGTTGAGGAAGAACAACTTGATAATCTTGAAGTTGACAACGAAAATCAAACACCACAATTTGACTCTAAAATTGTTGATCATAGCATTATTCAATGATTTAACAATTTTATTCCAAAGGGTTTAATCCCTCTTGAGAAGCTCTTTGATCATAATGATGTCCCCAAAAATCCACTATCAGATTCACATGAGGAAAATATTGAAATTTATAACATTGGAAGTTTTGAAGAAATTAGAAATGTTAAAATTTCTACATCCTTGTCAATGGAAGCCAAAGACAAATATTTAACTCTCCTTAAAGCCTACAAAGATGTTTTCTCATGGTCTTATAATGATAAAAACATATGATACATCTCTTATTGAACATAAAATTCCATTAAAACTAGAGGCAAAACCTTTGAAACAAAAATTGAGGAGAATTAATCATGTCCTTCTTCCTCTCATTTAAAAATAACTTAAGAAGCTACTTGATGCTAAAATAATACTTCCATTGAGGTATTCTGATCGGGTAGCCAATCTAGTTCCATTGAGAAAAAAAAATGGTGAAATTAGATTATGTGTGGATTTTAGGAATTTAAATAAATCTTCCTATTGTAGCGGCTACAAACATCCTCCAAAATTTTTCCTTAGCATCATTTTGGAGCCTCCCTACCAACCATCCTCAACAACATGTCTTGCACTATCAAGGATATAGGCTTCAACTATTTCTCAGTGTCTTGTCAACCTGTGAATGTAATTTTGCCTCACTCCCCTCATAGGTTGTCTTTCCGGACTTAGGCCATGTGCTGGCCAAGCAGCTCCCCATGAAAATTGCGCAATTTTGGAGGGGAACCAACCTTCCCTCCCGAAATTGTGCAAATTAGCTCGCCAACCTGCTGAGCTCAAGAATTTCACAAACAGTCTGTTAGGTTTCCCTCAGAAAATTGCACAATTCTAGAGGGGAACCAACCTTCCCTCCAGGAATTGCACAAATAAGCCTGGTAGCCTGTTGGGCTCCAAAATTGCGCCGAGTAGTTAGGCAGTCTTCCTCTAGAAAATAACGCAATTTGACTTAGCACTGCTACTCAGTGCAAAAATTATGCAATTCTGGGAGGGAGTCACTTGTTGACCCCAAAAATTGTGCAATCCCTCTGGGACAGCTAGCCCAACTCAGCCCAAGAAATTCACAAATTTTCATCCCAGGCTCGTAGACCGATGCATGTGCCTTTAGGTTAATCGGTTCCCTCTGGGACAAAGCAAAAATGATTTTGCATGTATGGGCTTCTTTACCCAAGGCATCATGCAAATGCATCCCTAGATTTATGGATCTATTTTTAGCAGTTGGAGGTGCTTTGCATGTCTTGTGCGTTGTTTCTGTCGTTTTTTGTGTTTTGGCTTGTGTGAGTGTTCTCTGCTTGATTTTAGTGAGCTCTTGTTGTCATTTTGATGTATGTTAGCTTGTAGAAGCATCATTTTAGTTTTCATTCGCATCTCACTATTGTCGCATGCATGACATTGTTTTTGCACCGACGGGCATTGTTGTGGCGACTCGCTTCACACACATGCATGGTCTCCCATTTTCTAAATTCTGCACTTGTTGTTTGCATGCATGATCGTTCACTCTTGTTTACACTCAGTATCACCATGCATTCAGACTTCTCATGTTTTTAGTCACCCGTCGGCGGGTCTGGGCTGCGTTAGCCTAAACCTTACCTTAGCTAGCTAGCAATGCACATTTATGGAAGTGAAGGATCTGCCTTTCCTCTAGAAATTGTGCAAGTTTGGCCCAACACTGACCTCTAGGCTTGTATTATGTAATTCTGGGAGGTAGTTCCTTCCTGACCCTAGAAACTATGCAATGTAGTTTGCTGGTTTGCATGTCACTATTGACTGAAACTGAGCATTGCGCAGTTTCAGTCCTCAGTAGGCCAGGTTGGACTGTGCATTATGAAGTTCCAACACCCAGACTATGCCTTGCACAGTTTTGGCAGTCAGTCTCCCAACCTCCCAGTGAAAATTATGCAATATTCACAGACAGTCACACAGGATGTTACATGTCAGTCCTCAAGTTTGTTTTGATTTTCGACTGATAAATTTCTTGTCATGAGTGTTGCTATGTCTCCAGGTATCACAGGTGCTCGTCTACCTCTCAGCAACATAGGTATAATGGCTTCTAGGACGGAAGAGTTGAAGACACCGTTCAGAGCACAATTGGGGATGCATTCAATCAAGTGTTTATGAACTTTCTTATCTATGAAGACATCAAGTTGTTCATGGACAAGGATATCAAGATGAAATGGCAGCAGCTTCACAGCGAGAAGCACCATCAACAATAGTAGAAGGTAGCCCACCTGCATGTGACAAATGTAAGAGGAGTGTTGTTGAAAACACAGAGGCAGAACAAAGTTGCAAGCTCAAGCAGATCCACTTGTGTTGAAAGCAGCTTTGGAGATTGAGGCTATGAGGTGACGATGCGACAAGAGGATTGTGCGAAGGCAAAGAGAGAAACAAAGAAGGAGTTGCAGGTGTTGAAGCAGCAACTCAAGGAAGAACAAGAGCTGCATAGACGAGAGAAGGATTTCCAGCAGGAATAGGTACAACAGGAGGCGCAACATCCACAGACTGATGAAACTGTGCCCATATAGGATATATATCCATTCAGCAGTCGACATGGAGTAGACAGAGTGAGCAGTGTTGTTGATTGCATGCAAGGATATTCAAGAGCATGGATGTCATTATGAGCATGCGTGTGATCCCACCCATTTGGCACAATCACCGAGGAAAAGGCAAGAAGCAAGTCCGACTGGAGCTGAACATGTATTTCAACAAGTTGATGTGCATGGTCACCATCACACACTTGGAGATCAACCCAGACACTATGCATCAGTATGTTGCTAGTCCAAATGCACTCAAGACAATGATGCACATGTTAGCATACGAGTTGGATAGAGGAGCCATATCAGTGTACCCGGATGCAACAGAGGCAAGGGTTCAATTTCAACATGATGTCACCATTGAGCACATGGACTCCATCACGGACGACCAAGCTTGGCATTAGTTCGCCACCATCGACCATCATGAGGATGTCAAACAGTTGGTCTTACCACAGTTGTCCAATTATTAGTGATAGCTTGCATGGCTTGTTCAAGCCTATTTTGTCTCATATGGGTACATGTGCAGATTGTATGTAACATTTTGTAAAGTGGAAGTTTAAGTGTCGATAGTTGAATGTAACAGACATAGAGTAGTTGAAGAGTCATGAGGGTAGGTGAACAGTCACATAGGGGAATGTCAAGGGTCACTCAACCCTTTGCTATATATAGTACCTCATAACTCATTGTAGAGGCTTTTGGTCAGCCAAGCTTCCGATAGGAGTATCTTAGAGAAATCTTGGAGAGTATTGTGATGAGACTTGGCTTCTCCACTGTGCAGAGCTAGTATATCTCTTTGGAGGAGCAGGAGACAATTACTGTAATGTTCCGCTATTGGGACTAGTGGTTGGTCATGGTTGTACTATATGATTGGAACTTTCACTTCCTAATATAACAGAGGCAACACGTTTCATGCATATGTTGATATTGTATTTCATCTAACTTGTTTACTCTAATGATATATGTATATGTTTGCTTACGCATGCATGTATGGACTTTTTATGTATAAGTATGTATGAAACTTACTGAAATGTGATGTTGGTTTAACCATCACTTTGGATTGTCAGCTTACCTGCTTTCTAGTTTGTGATGCATCTTTGCTCATGTGTTCCCTTCTTAGCCACGTGTTTTCACAGGTTTCCAAGGGCACACTGACATCACCCTCTATGCGTTAGAACTGTTCATGCACCTTCCTTGATTTTCTACATATGTCACACCCTTGCTACCAATAGGGATATCTCACTTGCCTCTGCGCGCAACCACAGTCATGGTGATATTGTATGACCCACTGTTGGGACTCCTACACCAAATGGTTTGAGGTCTAGTTGGGACTTCTTACCAGGGAGATCCCTGACATGTTAGTGGGTCCAACATTGTCAACATTTTGGTGCTAGAAGGAGGGCCAGATGACAAGTTGATTCCTCATCATCTGTTTTGAGTCTTCGCACATCTATCATGGAGTTTGTTATAGTTCGCCCTTCGAAATGTCTGCCCAACAGACATATCTTTCACATCGAGAGGGAGTTCTGGGACCACTTGTCACAAATCACGTATGATGGTGAAGGTGAAGTGGCCTTGCCTGAGCACTTAGATGAACTCCATGCACTCATGAAGGGAATGGAAGATTTTAATGTAAAAGAGGTTTATTCGCTTCTTGTACACACACTTCACAACTACCCATTGCAATGGTGTGGCACATTAACTCATAACTTGGTGCACTCATTCAAGAAGTTCAAGGATCTAATCGAATCACCCATTGCAATGGTGTGGCACACTACCTCATAACTCAGTGAACTCATTCAAGCAGTTCAGTGATCTAATCGAATATATTTTCCACCATTTTGATCTTGAAGTACAACCAAATACCCTGCATGAATCACCTATGGAGTTTTCAAAGCGCTTCCGTCTATTCATGTTTAAAGCCCCGGAATGTTAGATGAAATTTCAGTATCTCATGGACAAATTTGAATATTTCCTTATCAAATCTATTAATCCCAAGAAGAAGTTCAAGCTCAAACCATACTCAGTATACTTCGGTGATGGAATTGCACAATCACAAATGGACATGGTCACTGTCACAAGTGACTGTCCACCGTCCCCTCATCAAACAACTCCACCACCACAGAGTGATGTGGGAGAATATGCACACACATCCATTCAGCCATCACATCCTCCCAACATCACTTCTTTCAATTGTCACGTAGATTAGGTTGCAGATCCCATGGGCTATCACACGTATTTCATACCTCAACCTCCACCTTCGTATTCTGATGATCCTCTGGATGACACTATCTTGTGTTCTTCCATTCTAGACTCTACTCTTGTTGTGAACGAGGATCAAGCTATCGACGGAGTTGGTGTTTCACAATCAACCTGCGCTGTCATTCACGAAGACTGTGACTGGGAGCTTGAGCATCAAACCTCGGTGAAGGATGACTCCCTTTCGTTTGAACCTCCTTCATTCTTCCCTGACATCTTTGATGATTCTGCCATCCTTGATGATTCTGCCATCCTTGATTTCACATGTGTATCTCCGTCTACAGATGCACCCATTGTTGATCATTCGCAGAACACATTGGGTGTATGTCCATCATCCGACAACGGAGAGGAAAAATCATTCACTGAAACTCTAATTGATTTTTCATCTGTTTTTTTTCGGAAACACAGAGGGTGGACATCCTTGCTTCTCATCTACCTCTCTGTGTGATTCATCTAATCATGAGGATGCCGACAAACATCCTAAATTTTTTGATCTTGATTGTTGTGGTTTCTTTACTTCTTCATCTAATGTTGATTTTCGTGGTCTCTCTACATATTTAAGTGTTGTTAATATGTCTAAGACACTGGTAATGATGATCTATCTGTCGACAAAGTCGAAACCCCACAGTCTGTCGACGCACTTCAGACCGACATGATGGTTATGTCAGGTCCTTGCTATCCTGAGGTTGGTTTCACTTCCAATCAGGAAATTGTTCAACCACATAAGGCCCCTCATCACTCATCTGTATGAACTGAAGAACAATATAACACTCATATTTCACTTCCTCCAGTCTAACTACATGATCCCATGTCTCATGCATTGGAGGAATCTTACATAGCAAGAACACGTGCACGACACAAGTTGTCTTTGTTTCTTTCATTTGCTTGCATGTCACAATCAAGAGTGTGTTTATGCTTAACATTTGCATGCAATGTCACACAGAACCATGGTAAGTCCATGAACCACATGTCATGCACTTGCACTCACTTACGTTTTGTGAATGCAAGTAAACATGGAGTGTGTTTGGATTCACTGTTACATCTTTCATGTTTGCTGGTTCGCACAACTGTCTTGTTCATGAACCATGCTTTCGTCAACATGGGTTGACCAATGTGCCGTGGATGAATTGGAAGTATCACTTCACATGAGCAGACCCATGCATCGTTATCTTAGGAGTAGGGGTAGTGGTTGATTTTGGTTTTTCAGCTTGCATGCATGTTTGCTTCTTACTTTGCATGTTTGTTTGTTTGCTTACTCGCTTTTCTTACGCATTTGCTTATGCATTATTTTGTGTTTGGTTTCTTGTTTACTTTAATAGGTTATTTTTGCATGAAACCGTGTGTGACTCTTGAAACAAGCTGGGTAAAGTACAACAAGACTTGTGCAGTTATCATACTTGGTTATCTATCGTCCTACCTTTGCATGAAGAACTTGTCGTCTTCAGTCCATGATGCATCAATGGAAAATATGTACTTTTTTAAGTGAACCTTGGTGAAAACACAACGCTTGTGCACTAACTAGTGTCACCTACTCTAGTCAGTTCTTTTGGGGTTAATTCTTGTCAGCTCAGTCAAGTAGAGTAAGGTGAGGGGGAAAACCTTAACAAGCATGCAGAGGTATATATAAACTACTTCTCTGAAGGAACAACCTCTTCTGCTCTCAATAAGTCAGGAACCCTCTTCCACCTCTAAAATGAATAAGAGCTATGCATAGTTACAAAAAATGAAAAAAATGAAAATGTGAAAAAAAATTCGAAAAAATGAAAAATGAATAAGGTGAAAGAAGAGAAAGGCTTCCTGCGTAGATAGGTGATGCAAGTAACTCTGTCAGGGTACTGACTAGGCTTGTTGGCAGTAGAGCGATGCTTGTGTTTGTGCGTGACTCCACTGGGGTACTGCCCAGGCCTCGTGGTAATGGAGCAACACCATATATGAATCTAAAACTCTAACAATCATATGACTTGTGCACTAATATATCCCTCATCCCCAATTGAAACAATTGTGTTGAATTGGCTTGGAATGTGTGTCGATCAACCAAGGGCTTAGTAGATGCTAAATATTACAATAAAGCAAGTGTGGAAACCAAGACAAACAAAGAACTGAACAATACTTCCAAAGGTGCTAGACTTGCTTTTCATGAACAAGGTCCATCGAGAGTGCTGGAGTTCTACCAGTGTGTCGCCAAGTGTTGTAGCAACTACAAACACCCTCAAAAATTTTGCCTTAGCTTCTTTTTGGAGCCTCCCTACCAACCATCCTCAGTAGCATGTCTTAAACCATCAAGCATATAGGCTTCAGTTGTTTCTCAGTGTAATGTCTCTCTACATGTTAGTTTGCTTCACTCCCCTCACTGGCTATCTTTTTGGACTTAGACCATGTGCTGTCCAAGCAACCCCCCCATAAAGTTGCGCAATTCTAGAGGGGAGCCAACCTTCCCTGCAGAAATTGCACAAATCAGTTGGCCAGCCTGCTAAGGTCAATAATTGCGCAAATCAGTCTGTCAGGCTTCCCTCATAAAATTGTGCAATTTTAGAGAGGAACCAACATTCCCTCAAAAAACTATGCAAATTAGCTTGGGAGCTCGCTGGGTTCCAGAATTGTGCTGAGTAGTGATGCAATATTCCTCTAGAAAACTACACAATCTGACCCAGCACTGCTGCTTAGCCCATAAATTGTGCAATTCTAGGAGGCAGTCACCTGCTGACCCAAGAGATTGTGTAGTCCCTCTGGGATAGCTAGCCCAGCTCAGCCTAGGAACTGCGAAAAATTTCATCCCAGGCCCGCAAACCAATGCATGTGCCTTCAGGTTAATATGTTCCCTCTAGGACTGAGCAAACTGATTTTTCATGCATGGACTACTTTTCCCGAGGAAGCATATAAAGGAATTCCTATATTTAGGGATCTATTATTGGAAGTTGGAGGTTATATGCCATGCTCATTTTAGAAACCTCCCGCAAAGTGTTGCTTTTCCTAGATTTGTGGCATGCACATCATAACCTCGATTTTATCAAAACTTATGGACTAGACGTTGCAAAGCTCATTCCTCACATCGATCTTGCATCTCTGACATCCCATATCGCATCTAGGAGTCGTCGGCACATTCAGCTCAGTTGTTTTGGGGTAAGCCCTCTTTGCATGTCTTGCACTGCGTTTCTGTGGCTTTTTGTGTTTTGTCTTGTGTGAGTGTTGTTTGCTTGATTTCAGTGAGTGCTTTCTTTCATTTTGATGTATGTTAGCTTGCAGAAGCACCGTTTCAGTTTTTGTTCGCATCTCACTGTTGCCGCATGCATGACACTATTTTTGCACTCGCTTCACACGCATGTATGTTTTCCCATTTTCTGAATCCTACACTTGTTTTTTGCATGCATGGTCATTCACTCTTGTTTACACTTAGTATCACCATGCATTTAGACTTCTCATGTTTTCAGTCTCCCGTCAAAGGACCTGGGCTGCCTTATCCCAGATATTACCTTTTCTGGCTACCATTGTGCACTTCTACAAGTGAAGGCTCTACCTTCCCTCCAGAAATTACGTAATTCTTGCCCAAAACTGACCTCTAGGCTTGAATTGCACAATTCTGGGAGGTAGTGCCTTGCTGGCCCCAAAAACTGTGCAATGCATTTTGCTGGTTTGCATGTCACTACTGACTGAAATAGTGCATTGTGCAGTTTCATTCCTCAGGAGGCCAAGATGTACTATGAATTTCACAATTCCAACAGTTAGTCAGCCTCCAAACAGCCAAATTGTGCCTTGCGTGGTTTTGGCAATCAGTTTCCCAGCCTCCAAATGAAAATTGATCTTCATAGGAAGTCACACAAGTATGTTACATGTTAGTCCTTGAGTTTGTTTTGGTTTTCAACTGACAGATTACTTGTTATGAGTGTTTCTATGTGTCCAAGTATCATAGGTGTTTGTCTACCTCTCAGCAACACAGGTATAATGTTTTTTAGGAGAGCATAATCGAAGACACCGTTCAGAGCACAAAGGGGGATGCAGTCGATCAAGTGTTTATGAACTTTCTTATCTATGAAGACATCAATTTGTTCATGGACAAGGATATCAAGATGAAATGGGAGCAGCGTCACAGTGAAAAGCACCATTAGCAGTAGTAGAAGGTAGCACACCTGCATGCTACAAATGCAAGAGGAGGGTTGTTGACAGCGCAGAGGTGGAACAAAGTTGCAAGCTCAAGTAGATCCACTTGTGATGAAAGTAGCTTTGGAGATTGAGGCTATGAGGCGATGATGTGACAAGAGGATCACGTGAGGGTAGAGAGAGAAACAAAGAATGAGTTGTAGGTGTTGAAGCAACAACTCAAGAGAAAACAGGATCTGCATAGATGGGAGAAGGAGTTGCAACTGGAACATGTACAACAGGAGGCGCATCACCCACACACTGATGAAACTACGCCCATAAAGGTTATAGATCCATTCAACAAATGACATAGAGTAGACAAGGTGAGTAGTGATGTCGATTGCATGCATGGGTATTCAGGAGCATGGATGTCATTATGCGCACACATGCGATCCCACCCATTCGGCACACTCACCGAGGAGAAGACAAGAAGCAAGTCTGACTAGAGGTGAACATGTATTTCGACAAGTTGATGCACATGGTCACCAACACACACTTGGAGATCAACATAGATATTATGCATCAGTTCGTTGCTGGTCTAGCTGCACTTAGGATAATGATGCACATGTTATCAGATGAGTTGGACAGAGGAGCCATATTAGTTTGCCCGGATGCAACGAAGGCAAGAGTTCGCTTTCAGTAGGATGTTACCATTGAGTGCATGGACACCATCACGGATGACCAAGCTTGGCATCAGTTCGTCACCATCGACCATCATGAGGATGTCGAAGAGTTGGTCTTACCAAAACTGTCTGAGTGTTAGTGATAGCTTGCATGGCTTGCTCAAGCCTATTTTTTCTGACATGGGTACATGTGCAGATTGTATGTAACATCTTGTAAAGTGGAAGTCCAAGTGTCAATAGTTGATTTTAACAGTCATAGAGTAGTCGAAGATTCATGAGGGTAGTTGAACAGTCACAAAGGGGAATGTCAAGGGTCACCCCACCCTTTGCTATATATAGTACCTCATAACTCATTGTAGAGGATTTTGGTTAGCGAAGCTTTCGATAGGAGTATCTTAGAGAAATCTTGGAGAGTATTGCAATAAGCCTTGGCTTCTCCACTGTACAAAGCTAGTATATCTCTTTGGAGGAGCAGGTGGCAGTGATTGTAACGTTCCACTATCGGGACTAGTGGCTGGTCATGGTTGTACTGTATGATTGGAACTTTCACTTCCTAATATAACAGAGCCAACATGTTTCATGCATATGTTGTTATTGTATTTCAGCTAACTTGTTTACTCTAATGATATATGTATATGTTTGCTTATGCATGCATGTATGGACTTTTTATGTATAACTATGTATGTATCTTTCTGAAATGTGTTGCTTGTTTAACCATAACTTTGGATTGTCAGATTACTTCCTTTCCATTTTTTGATGCATCTTTGCTCGTGTGTTCCTTTCTTAGCCACGTGTTTTCACAAGTTTCCAAGGGGCACACCCACATCACCCTTGGTGTGTTAGAACTATTCATGCTGCTTCCTTGACTTGCTGCATATGTCACACCCTTACTACCAATAGGGATATCTCACTTTCCTCTACGCGCAACCACAGTCAAGGCAATATTGTACAACCCACTGCTGGGACTCCTACACCAAATGGTCTAAGGTCTAGTTGGGACTTCTTACTGGGGAGATCCCTTGACATGTTGACGGGTCCAACACTGTCAAGAATTCCCTGAAAGATAATTATCCATTACCTAAGATGAATCAATTACTTCAGAAATTTTCAGGACCCGATAGAATTTCCATATTAGATGGTTTTTTTGGATATAATCAGAGTATGGTTAGTCTAGAGGATATAGAAAAAAACGCATTCACAACTCCTTGGGGCACATTCATGTATGCACAAATGCTTTTTTGGTTAACTAAAGTTGGAGCTACATTTCAACTTGCTATGGACCTAGCATTTGTAGGTAAGACCAACAGATTTTTTTGTTATTTATTTAGATGATTTAACTATTTTTTTCCCATTCTGATGAAAAGCATTTAAAGCATTTGAGAAAGGTTTTTGACAGGTGTAGAAATTTTTTTGATTTCTCTTAATCCCAATAAGTCTTTGTTTGCATCCAAGAAGAAAAAATCTCGGCCACATCATTTCTAAAGAAGGAGCAGTTATTGATCCTAAAAGAGTCTCATCAATTCAGACACTTACATTACCAAGGAATAAGAAGGAAGTTCAAGCTTTCCTTTGGAAAATTATTTTTTTTAAGAAGATTTATCCATAACTATGCTGAAATAGTTAAGGACATAAGTGATATGCTGAAAAGGAACCATGAAGTTAAATGGACTATTCCTGCAAGGTATGCATTTGATCAGATTAAAATCGTTGTTGCAGAAGCCCCCATCTTAGCCAGTCCAGATTACTCTAAACCTTTTAGTGTCTTTTATTTTTCTTGTAAAACTACCTTAGTTGTCGTTCTTTTGCAAAAGAATAAAAATGGAGATGACTAACCATTGCTTTTTTTAGAAAATTAATGAGAGATGTTGAACTAAAGTATGACATCATTGAAAAACATGCATATTCTTTGGTTCAAGTTCTGAAAGCCTTTAGAGTCTATCTCCTCTACTCTTCTATTATTTCCCATGTACCCAATAATGTTGTCAAAACTGTTTTAACTCAGCCTGATACTAATGGAAAGAGAGGGAGATGGATAACTAAGATTTTATAGTATGATCTCATCATCAAGACCACCAAGCTGGTAAAAGGTCAAGGCCTGGCTAAGCTCCTTGGTGAATCCAGTTGCAAGATCTTAGGAATAAATTATGTTTCTGAAATCCCAGCTGAGAAGAATCCACAAGAACCTTCTGCAACAGAGCAGTCAATTTTGATTCACATTGATGAAATTTTTTTATTATCAAATTGGTACTCTGATATTGTGAATTTTCTTAGAGAATTTGAATGTCCGCCTAAATTTAGCAAGAATCAATGTCAAAAACTAAAGTTGAATGTTGTAAAGTATTGTATTGTTAATGAAAATCTTTATTGGAAGGATCCTCTTAACATCCTTTTACTTTTTTTAACAGAAAATGAGACAGAAGGGAATTTGTGGAGGACATTATGCTTGGAGGGATACAACATACAAAATCTTAAGGGCATGGTTTATTTGGCCTACTCTATTTGCACTAATGGGAGAAAAGGTTAGGAGTTGTATACAGTGTCAAATGTTTGCAGGAAAGCAAAGATTAGCAGCGCTTCCATTGGTTCCACTACTAGTCCAAGCACCTTTCCTTCAATGGGGATTGGATTTCATTGGTTAAATTTACCCCCTATCAAGCAGTCAACATAGATGGATATTGACTGCTACAGATTACTTTACCAAATGGGTAGAGGTTATTATAGTTAGAAATGAAATTAATATTGTTGTTATTAAATTTATTGAAGAATACATATTGTCTAGATTTGGATGCCCCGGGAAAATAGTGATAGACAATGCATCAACATTCAGTAGTACTAAGATGATTGAGTTCTGTCAGAAATATCAGAGCTCGTTGCATCATTCTAGTCCATACTATCCAGGGGGAAATGGATTGGTAGAGTCCTCAAATAAAAGTTTGGTTAAAGTTATAAATAAAAAATTGGAGGATCATAAAAGGAGTTGGGACAGTCATCTCATTTATACAATTTGGACCAACATGATTTCACCAAAAAGATAGACATGTAAATCCCCTTTTCAGCTTGTTTAAGGTAAAGAAGCTATACTTCCCACACATTTAGATTTTCTTGTCATGAAGTTTTTACAAGAGTCAAATGAAGAGCTTGATGATTTCTCTCAAAGAATAAATTAGATCATATAACTAAATGCGGATAGAGATGAAGTTCATTACAAGCTTAAGAAATATCATAGTAAAATGAAGATCTTGTTTGATAGGAAAGACAAGGAAAGAGATTTCAGGGAAGGTGATTTGGTACTAAGATGGGATGCTAGAAGAGAAGACAAAGGAAAACATGGCAAGTTTGACAACCTCTAGTTGGATCCTTTTAGCATTGTTGAGGTTAAGGGTAATAACACTTTACTCGTGCAAAATTTGGAGGGAGAGTATTCCTCATTGCCTGTTAATGGGAGATAATTGAAGCACTTAGACATTCATTATTGAGAGGTTTCCATTCATTAATCATTGTATAATATCAAAGAGTTTATTTTACATGTAGTGTGTATTTGTTTCAACAGAGACCCCATTAGCTTGAGGAGAAGGCACATGAATCTACAAGTTCTCTGCAACTTGCAAGAGGAAGCAGTCCCTAGTTGGAGCCGATGTTGTAACATACTTTAATTTTTATAAGTTAGTTTTTATTTATAAAAGAGGGTATGAAGAAATAAAGGAAAAATGGAAATATTAAAAGAAAAGATGAAATAAAACCCCATCAGAAGAAAATAAAAATTTGTATAAGTGTGCTTGTTTAAATGCCACTTCATAGAAATAAAATGCATTGTAATAAATCAAGGTTTTGTGTGCAACTTGTTAACATTTCACAACCTTTTCTTGTGATTGAATCACACAGTTTAATCTTGGTCAAATCATTTATTTTATGTTTTAGATTAGGGAATAAGTTCAAAAAATCGTTTAATCTTGGTCGAACACTAAAATATAGGATAAATTAATGGTCTAATATGCTCAAAGTTTGGCCAAAAATTGTATTAGAATAGGATTACAAGTGAATTAGGTAAATAATGGATGCTAGTCTAAATGCGCCATAGTTAGATTAATTTTTAATTAGGACTTAATTACCTTTAAAACAGTGATAAATTTTTGTAAATAAACATTCATATGCTTTTTAGTCAAAGTCATAAACGAAAACAATGATTTTTTCGTTAGGCACTAAAGGTCAAGAAAAAAGCAACGATGATCCGCTTTGAGGGGGTGCGAAAATTAGTTTTACCCGCGTGTTCCCCCCACTACGTGTCACCACCTCCATGCTTTGCACCCCCCTCACTCCTTACCACTTACCACCACACCCCTGAAATCCACCTTTTTGCTTCCCACGCCTCTCAATACCACACCAATGGTTATTTTCCCGTGCCTTCCACCTCCAACTGTTGCATGCCGCGTATCCCTATCCGTTGCTACAGATATGTTGCCACTATCTGTTTCCTCCCTTTATTGTTCTCCCTTTGCATTAAATGCCCATTTTTCTGATCACTAACAACATTCCCGTAATGGTAAATTGATCCTTGCATAAATAATCCCCTCGCCCCGTTACGCTTTCTTTCCTAAATTGTTCTTTCATTGTTCCTGTTTTACATTCTATGCCACTTCCGAGCTTACAACTAGTATGTGTCACCTTAAGATATCTATGTTCCTTTTTTTTGTTATCCTTTATTACAGTTTTGTAATCATGGCCCCTAAGAGAAAAGATAAGCCATTTTTCAGTTCTTCTTCATTATGTAAAACTGAAAAGCCTTTCATGCCTTATACCTGGATCATGTTCCATTGGGTGACCAATTTTTCAAAATCATAGACATAGAATGTGAATTCAACATGTTCGAATTACACAGTTGTCTTAAACAGACCTATATTCTGACTTTGAAGATGATATAAATCTATGGGAATCCTTTTTTCCCCTATGCATGTTTCCTCAAACTCATTATTTTCTCGATCTAGTGATGTGGTGCCAAGCTAACTATAACCATTTGCAAAGAATCATGGTAGATTAGAATGGAGACATTCTGATATCTATCACCCCAGAAATTATCAACAAAATTATTTTGATCCCTGAAAATGGTTCCCTTGGCTTTTTCTCCACTGCAGTATTAATTGACCTATATCATAAGCTCACCTTCCCTCAAAGAGCTCAAATTTTTTAGATATTTCTCCCAGAAGATGCTAAACTCCATAAAAAGAGTCCTCCTTATCCAACATCCATGTTCCCTGAGAGAGCTAAACACATCATTTCCTTGGTTTCTTGCTTATTAGGCTACTAGATGGATCAATGGGTAGATGAAACTATCCTAGGTTATCTATCCATTTTCTCTAAAGAAAACAAACCTACCTTCATGTATAATTACAATCAATTCTTAGATGAAACTATGCATGAGGAATTAATGAATATTACTATTGAAGGAGTGTTTAAATACTCCTCTGCGCTAGCACATATGTTTATTTTTCAGCAGGGAGATAGGTTACCTATTGTTCTATACAAGCAAGATGATCAATAAGTGAATCAAGCAGTCACACTGTCGACCTCATTGATTATGAAAAACTCGAATAAGTTCAAATTTTCAGACTTCATTGATTGTTTCATTCACTCAGTTGCACAACTTCTCAATAGCCAGAGTGAACCCATGATCAGTAAATAAATCAAAAGGATCATGCATCTTAGTGATCAAACTAGAACAAGAAACTGGTATCTTTACTAGAACTATACAGAGATTAGAGTATATGGTAGCAAGTTGGTTCCATATAAATTTTCCAAATATGTTCCAATGATATTTTTCTCTATGGAATATACTAGGCAAATTATTCATATGGATGAACTTCATGTTTTTCAGGGAAGAGGAAGTCTCAGTTTAAGATAAATTCACAAGTAGGAACATTCATTTGTAGTACTAGATCAACAGGTTTAGAAGAGGATACAATCCTCAAACAGATGGGTTTTCAATGAAGCTTCACCTGGTCTTATGATCCACTGAGTATTATTTCAAACTTAAGGGTGGAACTCAAAACCACACCTTACAATCATACACCAAGACCATAGATTGAGAAGTATATAAATCAAGAACAATGGGAGGAGAATACACTTCAAGAAGCAAAAGAACAGGTTTTACCTCCTTCTACTCTTCAAACTCCTACTTCTCATACCAAGCAAGACAAAAGGCCCAGAGAAGGATCTTCATCATACACAGATGGAGAAAATGAATCAATTCATTATCAAAAGAAATCAAGGATTGACTCCAAAGGAACTACTACTACTCAAGGTCAGAAGGACCCTATCATCATCAATTTGGATGAGTCACAGGTTTCTATAGGGACATAAGAAGTTGTAATCACTACTCCATTTTCTTCTGCAGCTTCACAGAATTTGTTAGAAATCACCCAATTTGCAAGATCAAGTGAAACATAGGAGCCAAACATCTTCACTAATTTCCTTGAAATTAAACAGAAAAATGAAGCTTTAAAGGAAAACGTTTATTCACAGTTTTGGAAGCAGACTTCTACTTCATAGCACAGGTTGTTGAGAACTTTTGACAATGAAAAGGGTAGAATGCAAATGGAATTTCTATAGGCTCAAGTACATTTTCCCAAGGCTTCTTTTGATTACAAGAATAATGTATTTTCTTTTGATGCTAATAAGATACACCCAATTGATCAAATGGACATGCATAGGTAGTCTAGTGAGATGCTTTTCTCTACCATGACCAATACTGCTATGGCATTGTCAAAACTCAGAACTGCTCTGTGAAATGTGCAGTCACAATTGAAGATTGAAAAGATATCATCTTTATCAAAGGATAAAAGGGTCAAGTCATTAGAATAATTAGTGATTAAAATTGGATATGACCCTACTGATGTTAAAGTTGCAGAATATATTATCAAAAAGAAAAATGCAGATATTACAGCATCGAGGAAACAACTCAAACTGCCTTCTACATAATACCCTCATACCAAGGAGATAGCAAAAAGTGAACAAAACAAGGAAAAATTTCTCATGCTAATCATTGAGCAAAATGTATAGATAAAGAACATGGAGGAGCAAATTGAGAAATTGCTTAAGGAAAAAGAGAAATCTGCTCAGTTAGCCATAGCTCCCATCACAACTAGTCCTATTATAGTGTCTAGAACAATAAGGGAATCAACATTAGCCACAGCAAAATCTAAATCAAAAGCAGGAGATTTGAACAAACTCTTACAGGAGCTGACTCAATAGAAACAAGAAAATGAAAGGCTTCACAAGAAATTTAAGAATTTGGAAGTTCAAAAGATAAAAAAATGACACTTTGCATGTTAAAGAAATGTAGAAAACCCACAAGTTGACCAGAAGGAAAGAAGAGTTGTAGAGTGAGTCATGAATGACTGAAACCTTGGCCCAAGCCAAGGAAAGCATTTGGGAAGATATTAGTCAGGTCATAACTGAAGTATGACCCTCCATTGAGATCATTTTTGGGCAAGAGGAACTTAAAAACAGATGTCAGATAGCTATTGATGAAGTTAAGCAAATTCTTAAAGACAAACCTAGTAAATCTACATACATGATCATAGTTCTTAATTCAAAAACCATGGCCGAATTGGAGTAGATGGAGATTCTGGACATAACAAAAACCATTTTGGAGATCGAGAAGGTGTTGCAGAAAAAGAACTTTATGACCTAGTTAGAAATTAAGTGCTAAACCTTGAATACTTATGTTCAAAGGTTTCATTTTAAGTTTAATTTACTCAATGAGAGAGGAATTCTAGGATTACTGGCCCCAAATGACAGGTTGATCGGTTTGGAGGAATACTGCCAAAATATTTATACTATAGCAACAAAAGCAAGTTCTGCAGGCATAAAGGGTCATATTACAGGAAAACAAATGTTAGAAGATTTAGATTTTGACTTAACAATTAAGCATGAGATTAAACACATTTTTGCAAATAAGCCCACATTTGAGAAACACACCGAGGTTGATGAAGTTTACAGGAAATTGGTAAATATTTCTATACCAAGTGAAACAGATGGGATGACTTGTGTGAAGTTATCGAGTAACTTTCATCAACAACTGTCAGACAACTAGGCAACACCTTTTGGGGACCATATCATCAACAGATTCCTAAAGGATAGTGCCAACACTTAAAAGTTTTAAAATTCCTATAGTTTTGTACTATTTTTGTATTTTTGTTTTAAAAATATTAGATGAAATTTTTGTATAAATAAATGCTCCTTCGAGTTATTAAGGGTTGAACCCTTGGATGAGGTTTGAGAACAAAATTGTAACTGAGCTTGAGATTTTATTCAAGTCAATGGAAGGATTTTGCATTTTCCTATTATAGTTTGTCTCCTAGTAAGTTTTTCATATGTTCTTATTTCATTATGCCTCTCTTCATGTATTTACATCTTTATGCAAAGATCTGGGTAAGAACATACTAAGTATCAGTTAGTCTTAAATCCTCTATGAAGTTATAAACAATAATTAGGGACTAGTTTATAAGACTATCTGTTATTATAAACTCCTCTATATCAATTAATTGTCACACCCATCTGCATTCGTTTAAATATATTTTTTTCTATAGGAAACATTGCTTTCCTATATTCTTTTCTTATAACCAATCAAATATTATGTCTGAATATTTAGCAAGTTATATTTCATCAACAATCTTCTATTCACCCAATTTAAATCAATTAATTATTTTAGACAAATAACAACCCTTTCATCCAACTTAGTAACTGTTAAGGCTTAAGCAACTATTTTCAAATTATTTATAACATTGGTCATCCAAAAACTTTAAAAATAAACAAAACATTTTAGATGCGTTGGCATGACTAACTGACCTAGAGTCATCTCAGAGGACAACATTAGACTGGCACCGTTGCTAGGGAGAAAAAATTGAAGTACTTTCCCTAGGACATCGATTAATACTTTTTCTTTAAGGTGAGTAAAGAAATTGTAGGTTGAAATATTTCACCTGGCGAATCCACGAGACCAAGCTGGCTCCTTCAAAAGATACCCAATCTCACTCTGATTCTCAAATTATTTCTCCTTTATTTGACCCAGAGAGACTTGTGAGAGAAGCCTCGTTTAGAAGGAGACTTGAAGCTTCTGCTTCTTCTTATGTACCATTATAGCCTGAAGATATTTCAGCTTCTGATCCGTTTAGCTCTATTCCATGCCAATTAGATTTGGTTGATCTAACACCTAGGGTTTTAGAACTATTATCTAAAGGCGTTGATCTACAATAAGCTCTTTTAGTCCAATATTTGGAATCATACAAACTCCCTAAAATATTTTAGATTCACCCAAGTCAGAGGAAGAACTAGATGTACATTTACCAGAGCTAAAACCTTTTGATTTTATCCCCCCCACTCATTACACATTTCCATCTACTTCTGCACAACCTGAAGAAAGCTTCTCTATATATTCAAACCCTTTGTTTGAAAATAAAGAATAGGTTGAAACAGAGGTTCAAAAGTTAGTTATTAAAACACCTCTTAAAACTTTTAGGGATCCTCCACTTTCCCATCCTCCACCCACTTTTACACCTCCATCTTCACCCATAGCTTCACCATCTTCCTCTTCATCCTCCACTACATCATCTCCTACCTCTTCTACTGAATCATCTTCATCTTCATCTTCAAATATGGCCTTTCAACATATTATTCAAGCTAGGTATGCTGCCCTGCATCTTCCCAACCAACTCATTCATTTTCCTGATGGGTGTTTGAAACACCTACCTAGATTTAATGGGGAAAATAGTTTGTCTACAAAAGATCATCTAGCTGCCTTTTTAGATTTTGCCAATAATATGAACATAGAGAATAATGATGTATATATGCGATTATTTGTTCAGTATTTAGAGGGAAATGTTACGATTTGGTTTAGATGACTGAGAGTTGATTTAATTAATTTTTGGAATGAATTAACTACCATATTCAAGAAACAGTGGGGTGTTAAGAAGGATCCAATTTACTATCTTACAGAGTTTGAAGAGCTTGAAAGAAACCATGGTGAACCAGTGGAAAATTTCATTAAATGATTTAATAAGCTTTACCATAAGATGCCTCCTGATTGTAAACCTCCAGTTACAACAACAAAGTTAGGTTTTCCAAAGCCTTTGATGATGACTTTGTAGTCATGCTTAGGGAAAGGAGATCCCCTAGCTTACAAGACATGCAAACTAACACTATAGAAGTTGAGGCTAATAGATTAGCATCATCTAATCTCAAAGCCAAGGCTGAAAAGGCTGGAAAAAAAATGAAAGCTAAGGAAGAAGGTTCTTCCTCAAAAACCAAAAATGATGATCAAAAGATAGATGAGATAACATAATTACATAGAAACCTTTTTCATAGGATTTCTAAGATAGAAACTCAGCTTAGAACGATACAACAAATTGCTGCTAGACCTCAAACTCAATTTAGAAGAGTTCCTCAAACCCAAATTTTGCAAATACCAAACCCTGATCAACAGATCCAACCTCCATTGATGATTGATGACCAACAACTAGATGAAAATGGACCTTTAATTTCTGAAGATATAAATAATTTGGATCATTCATCTATACATAATGATATTGTTTCTCACCCTTTAAATTAGTCTCCTGAAAATCAAGAAGACAATTAAAATTCTAAATATCAGGGCTTTTTTGAATTTTTAATTAGAGAATTGAATAGAAGATATGATCTAGGACCTAGGTCAAGGCTTGGTAGACCTCCAAAAAGTCCCACTGTAAATGAACCTCAGATTAAATCTGCTGAAACCCTGACAACAATCATTCAACCATTGAATCAAACAGCTAAAACAAGCCTAGTTGATAAAACTATTTTGGCAACCTTCAATGTTGAAAGAGAACTGGAAAGAGTTAAAATATCAATTCCCCTAATTGAACTGTTAAAAAACCCAGGGCATAAAAACCAAGTTTCTAAATGGATTCAGTCATCCAGTGTTAATGTTGAAGGGGATGTGAAAATTCGGGAAGACGAAAAACCCTTAGTAGTTTTTGGTCCTAGCTCTGGCATGATAGATGAGAATGTACCATCTTTTTATGTGACTCTGAAAATTCTTGATTTCCTGCTATATAGTTGTATGTTTTATTATGGGGCTCCTCATAATATGATGCCCAAAGTAATCATGGACCAGCTGCAATTAGAAGTCACTATAACTTACCATGATCTTTACACTTTGATTCTAGAAAGTACCTTGCCTTGGACTTATTAAAGATTTGGTGGTTACCTTAGCTGAGATCCTTGTCAAAAGTGTGGTTTTAGACATTGTAGTCATTGACATCCCTCCCAAATTTGGCATGTCGTTGTCAAGATGTTGTTGTGCTAAATTGGGAGGAAGCCTACAAATGAATATGTCTTATGCCACTATTATGGTATATGGGGGTGAGCATCTCATATTATACAGAGAAGTTAGATTTATGAATACTGTTTATAATTCTGATCAAGCTAGGAAGCATCCTATTTATGCGGTTGACCAAGACTTTGGGTTTTTTGAATTATCAACTAATAATTCACAAAATACCCAACTTACTATTGAAAATATTGTTGAAAAACCTAAAACCATTGAAATTGATATTTGGAAATTGTACTTTGATGGTTCTTTCTCAAAGGAAGGAGTAGGAGCTGGAATTGTATCAATTTCACCAAATAAAGAAAACATTACCCAATCATATAAACTGGAGTTTGATGTAACTAATAATGTACCAGAGTATGAAGATTTTCTGCTAGGATTGGAATGAACAAGAAGTCTTAAGGTGCAAGATTTAAGTGTATATAGTGATTCTGAACTTATTGTCAAACAAGTTAGGAATCAGTGTCAAACTAAGCACCCCAGACTAAGATCTTATAGGAATGAAGTTTGGGATTCAATTGAAAATTTCTTTTCAGCATTGAATATCACTGTTGTTCCTAGAGATCAAAACATGCATGCAGATTCCTTAGTTGTTTTTGCTATCTCTTTTATAGTTCCTTATAAAATGCATGTCCAGTATCAAATTCAAGTCATGTATAGACCATCTATTCCTGACAATCTTAAGCACTAGAAAATCTTTGATGATGACGAGCTGCTAAAATCCTTTTTGCAAGTCATTGATGAAGTCTCAAACCTACAAGTTGAGGAAGAACAACTTGATAACCTTGAAGTTGACAACGAAAATCAAACACAACAATTTGACTCTAAAATTGTTGATTGTAGCATTATTCAATTATCTAACAATTTTATTTCAAAGGGGTTAATCCCTCTTGAGAAGATATTTGATCATGACGATGTCCCCAAAAATCCACTATCAGATTCACATGAGGAAAATATTGAAATTTATAACATTGGAAGTTTTGAAGAAATTAGAAATGTTAAAATTTTTGCATCCCTAACAATGGAAACCAAAGAAAAATATTTAGCTCTCCTTAAAGCCTACAAATATGTTTTTCCCTGGTCTTATAATGAATTCAAAACATATGATACATCTCTTATTGAACATAAAATTCCATTAAAACCAGAGGCAGAACCTTTCAAACAAAAATTGAGGAGAATTAATCATGTCCTTCTTCCTATTATTGAAAAAGAACTTAAGAAGCTACTTGATGCTAAAATAATACTTCCATTGAGATATTATGATTGGGTAGCCAATCTAGTTCCAGTGAGAAAAAAGAATGGTGAAATTAGATTATGTGTGGATTTTAGGAATTTGAATAAATTTTCCATGAAAGATAATTATCCATTAACTAAAATGGATCAATTACTTTAGAAAGTTTCAGGAGCCCATAGAATTTCTATGTTAGATGGGTTTTTGGGATATAATCAGAGTATGGTTAGCCAGGAGGATAGAGAAAAAATTGCATTCACAACTCCTTAGGGCACGTTCATGTATTCCTGGATGCCTTTTGTGTTAACTAATGCTCGAGCTACATTTCAACGTGCTATAGACCTAACATTTGTAGGTAAGACCAACAAATTTGTTGTTATTTATTTAAACGATTTAACTATTTTTTCCAATTCTGAAGAAAAGAATTCAAATCATTTGAGAAAGGTTTTTGATAGGTGCAGAAAATTTGGGATTTCTCTTAATCCCAAGAAGTCTTTGTTTTCACTCCAAGAAGGAAAACTGCTCGGCCACATCATTTCTAAAGAAGGAGTAGCCATTGATCCTAAAAGAGTATCAAAAATTCAGGTACTTATATTACCAAGGAATAAGAAGGAAGTTCACACTTTCCTTGGGAAAATTATTTTTTTAAGAAGATTTTTCCCTAATTATGCCGAAATAGTTAAGGACATAACTGATATTGATCAGGTGCTCAGTATTTAGCTCAAAATTCAAAGTTCTCTGATTGGCTCGAAAGCTATATGGTTTTTTCTTTCTCGTTAAGATGATCACAACGCAATTCGTTTCACTGAAAATGGAGTCCGGATGAAGGAGAAAAGGCCTGCTGTTTGTTTTCCTAAACAACTAAAAAATTGCAGAATGGGACATAATGATGACATGGCAATCCAGTTAGCAAGGGGAATCTTCTTCAGTTTTCGCCCAATGGGGCTATGACAAGTGTCACCTTTGGATTCATCGGTTTGGTTTAGAGAAGGTGAAATTGCCTAATTGGCTCTAAGGTGGAATTTGAATTTGTTTTTTGTATTAAACGACAACAAAATTATATGAGGAGCAGAGGGAGGGGGAATGGAACCCACGACCTCCCCCACCCAACTACCATGGGTTACCAATGTACCAAACAGTGGATATTTGTAAACTTTCTCCAGAAATTTGTACTTAAATACACATTAATTGTTGACGATGGGGGTGGTGGGAGCCAACCCCCACCGCATGTGACCATGTGCCTGAACTAGGAGCTAGGGGCCAGCGCTAAGTGCGATTAATGCACCACTAATCATGATTAAATGTAATTAACCCATTGATTAAGTTTGTAGAATTTATGGCAGAGCCAACAAATCTGGAACCGCCACCAAACTTCGCAGAATTAACTGGAACCTCTCCAGATTTATTAGAGGTTTTCTAGGAAAAACTGTTTGAGCCATAACTTACTCAATTTTCGACCAATTTGAGATGAGAAAGAAGTTTTCTTGGCTAATTTGGACCTTCTGAACACATTGGTGTAGATATTAGGAGTCATATATATTTTTAAACATCATCTTTTCCACATTGAGCTAATAAAGAGGCCCAAGCCATGGAAGCTGGACCAAGGAGATGTAGCCCAGGAAGGGTGAACTCCTTCATCAAAACAATGTGTTAATGTGTATCTTTGATGGTTTGCTACACTGTAGATGTTTACTATTCATTATTCATTTTTGAAGCTATTTTTCTCATGAATGTCTTGTTTAACTTAAGAAATTTACCTGTTTGTAAGCACCAACAACTAAGGAAACCTCAGCAAAAAAAGAAAGAAGCAAGCACATGTTTATAAATCTATATTAGCACAACAAAACTAATCATACAAAAACAAATAAGATATGCTGAAAAAGAACAATGAAGTTAAATGGACTATTCCTGCAAGGTATGCATTTGATCAGATTAAAAAGGCCATTGCAGAAGCTGCCATCTTAGCCAGTCTAGATTACTCTGAACCTTTTAGTGTCTTTTCTTTTGCTTCTAAAACTACCTTAGCTTCCATTGTTTTGCAAAATAATAAAGATGGAGATGACCAACCCATTTCCTTTTTTAGCAAATTAATGAGTGATGATGAACTAATGTATGAAATCATTGAAAAACAGGCATATTCTCTGGTTCAAGCTCTGAAAGCCTTTAGAGTCCATCTCCTCCACTCTTCTATTATTGTCTATGTACCCAATAGTGTTGTCAAAACTATTTTAACTCAATCTGATACTGATGGAAGGCGAGGGAGATGGATAAATAAGATTATAGAGTATGATCTCATCATCAAGACCACCAAGTTGGTGAAAGGTCAAGGCATAGCTAAGCTCCTTGCTAAATCCAATTGCAAGATCATAGGAATAAATTCTGTTTTTGAAATCCCAACTTTCATGCGGAAAGAGTTATTTTTGCTGACAAAACTAACCTCCCTAGGAGTCTAAGACTCTCTAGTGACAAACAAGACAATTAAGAGAAATCCTTCTCTAAACATGCATTATCCTATGAGAAACCAAGTGTTTTTCGATCCTGCCTGAAGTCCAATGCTTGTTGTAGCAGTCTAGCCTCGCCGATCCAGATGAGCTCCTCCTTCACTTCGAAACCTGCATACACTAATGATCAAACGATTACATAACACCTGAATATTCCATAAATCAAAGCATATTCAAAATATAGACCAAGGAGTATATGAAACAATTCATTAACAGCAAATCATTGAGAAGAATGGACTTATTTGTATTAAGGAAACAAAAAAGAAACCATTACAACCTGAGCCTTGGTGTTGTGCATGTTCCTCCCAGGGTCCAGCAAGAGTTTTCCTCTACTTTGACAAGCTCACCCACTTCCAATATGACAACAAGAAAGGATGGTAATCTCTCCTCACAAGTTTACAATGGAATTCCTAATTCCAGCAGCATCTACCCTTTGGAATGTTCAGCTTTCAACCTCCCCTCCTCTGGCCCAAGGCCTGTATTTATAGTGTTCTAGAGGAAGTTATTCAGTCCCAACATCAATGGGATACTCCCTCTTTTGGATGGGGTAGCTCCTCTCTTGATGGGATAAGTTCCTCTATCATAGGGATGCATGAACCACCTGGAGGCGCTCAATACACGTCAAAAACTCTTCTAGAAAGCTCTAGAAGTGACCACAAGTAACTTTTTAAAGATGAAACTCGCGCCTTTTAACCTTTACAGGAGTACGCACCCATCCCTTGACTTACAGAGCGTACAAGTACGCAGGTACAATGAGCTTGGGATGCGTACACGCAGGCAAGGTAGAGAGAACCTGCTTACCCAGAGATAAACATGATTTTTAATGACTTTCCCTCTTTTTTGAAGTTTGACATGGAGAGCAGAGGTATAAGGCTTGACAAGGAGGATAATATGACTATTGATGGAGCCATATTAACTGCAGATAGTCATGGTGACAAATTTCAGTGTAACAGAATGCCCCCTAAAGTGCGAAGCCTGTAATAGATAAGGGTTTTATATCATCTAGGAAGGGTGAAGTACTTTATCATTTCAAGGATTATCTCATGTAGAGCCTGGTCAGAACCTGCAATTTTCAACACAAAATACATGTATAAGATTATATCATCGCTGAGGTAGGCATTCCCATACTCAGATCAAAACTTTAACTAACAGACTAACTATTCTGATACAGGAATGATTTATAATACATCATAATCATAGACTTGTGTAGACACAGTATGGGTGCAGCCATCTGTTTATGATTGGTCTACAATATAATGAATATAAAACTCCTCGCAGCCTGGATGGTGGAAACTAGATCGAGGGTCTTCATCTCTACTTCCCGAATTGGTTCGATTCTAGCCATGTGAATAAATGAGTCGATGTCGAACATGGTAGAAACCACTTGATTACCAGTCAATGATGTAAACTGTTAACAAGCGTGAGAGAGACCACCAGTAATGTCAATGGTTCTCAAAGTACCCAGCAGAATCCATGAGATGTGAATGAATGAGTCAATGTCGAACATTTCATGGAATCCTTAGATCGCAAGTCAATGATGAAAACTGACGTCGAAGGCGAGAAACCTGCCATTGATGCATGCAGATTCCAAGGTACTGACGATTTCTAAGTCAACTCTCTAGATAATGTGCTGATGTCGATAGAAAGCGACTCGTCGCAGGCAAGCCTACAACACGAAATCATAGTTCAATTTGAAGAAATGTTGCTGTAAGGACTGACTCAATGATGATACAATGGATGATAGGTATTTTGCGGTTGAATGTTTTGTTTACAGACCTCTTGAACACATAACGACACAACAGATGGTTTGGTGACGAATGACTCAAAGTCGACTCCCATAACCCGGCTAAAGAATGTCAATGTGATTTGGTCAACTGTGAGGCAAGGGATTTCCCAACCCAGGTGAATGAATAAGTGTCGTGTTCAAGAGTGGTAGTAAGGTTTTTTTCTGAGACAAAAGGATATCAAATAGGCTCATTCTTCTCATTTTTCCCCCACCATTTCTGGCAAGTACCTCTTTATTTTTTACAAGCTTGAGGAGGATAACATATGCTTGTTTGTAAGCTCATCCTTCGGATGAGTCCAACTTAGTTTTTGATGCGAACCCTAAGAAGGAGTGGTCCGTTCCTGTTTGTAATAGAACAGGTCCTTTACTGTGAAATTTTAACGAGTCCAGTATAGGAGAAACTCGGCGTTTTTCATATTTAGAGAGTCTGAAAAACTTAGAAGACTCCAGATTGAACTTTTTCGTAAATTTGTGTCTCCTAAGCCCGAAAAAGTATAAAATAATACTTAGGAGAATCGCTTGATCTTGCGATCAAGGATATTTTCATAGTTAGTGTCTTTGACCTGAAAAGTAAAAAGCGATCAAGGACACGTCGTTTTATTTCCAATATCGAATTTGAAACGACAAAAATCCTGCAATCTTTTCCTGTTTTTACGGTCAGAAAAGGGCTATAAGGGGACCGTCTTTTAATTCCGTTTTAACGAGTGTAAAAGAAACGCTCGGCAATCTTTTCAGTTTTTAGGAGTCATAAAAGGGCTTAAAAGATGACTCTGATTTTTCACTTTTTCGTAAGTTTTAACGAGTTCGAAAAAATGATAAAAATGTACTCTACGAGATTATTTGAAAGACTTGACTTAAAACTACAAGAAAATTATGCAAAAACTGAAATAACTAACCTAAAAATAATCTCGGGATTTTCATGAGTTTAATGAGTCTTGAAAATAACCGAAATTGACTCAAGATAGGTTTCATTTTTACAAAAGCTTGAAACAAAGAAAAAACTATGCTTTGAAGTAGTTTCATTTTTACACAAGCTTGAAACAGAGAGAAAACTGTGCTTGATGCCCCCTAAGCATGATTGCTAGAGCGCATGCCCCCCAGCTTCATTTCATTCAACCAATTAGATGAAATCAACGTTGAGTTACAAGATCACATTGAAAGACTTGACCTCAAACTATAAGAAAACTATGCAAAAGACTGAAATAACTAACCTAAAAATACAATTTAACATCTATGAGGTCTAGTCAAACTCTCGACTCAATTAGAGGAGGATTTGTTTCATTTTTTAATGAGCTTGACACAGGAAAATAACTATGCTCAGATTCAGTTTCATGTTTACACAAGCTTGAAACGAAAAACTGTGCTTGTTATAACATCGCATGCCCCCAGCATCATGATGCAAATCAAGGTACATGCCCCCCAAGCTTCATTGCATTCAATGAGGTGGATGGAATGAAGCTTTACGTTTAAGATCTTGGAAAGACCTGTGGGAGTTGTTTCATTTTTTAGTGAGGTTGACACGGGAAAAGAACTATCCTCAAAAGCCCTTGCTTCATTTTTTAAATGAGCTTGACACAAGATAAGGAACTATGCTCATGACTACTCTCTACTATCTACCTAACAAAAACTTTACTCTAAAACTTGATTCATTTTTTAACGAGCTTGACACAAGACAAGGAACTATGCTCTAAAATCCTTGATTCATTTTTTAATGAGCTTGACACAAGATAAAGAACTATGCTCATGACTATTCTCTACAATCTAAATACCTAACCTACCCTTGTTTCATTTCTTAACGAGCTTGACACAAGACAAGGAACTATGCTCAAAAAGTTCGCATGCCCTCAGTACATGCCCCCCAGGCTTCATTGTACTCAACCAGATGGCTGGAATGAAGGTTTACTTTCAATATTTACCTTGAAAAGGGAGTTGTTTCATTTTTAAAGAGGTTGACACAAGAAAAGAACTATCCTCATACCTGATTCATTCGTTAACGAGGTTGACTCAGTAACAGGAACTATCCTCTAACTTGATTCATTTTTTAACGAGGTTGACTCAGTAACAGGAACTGTCCTCGCAAAATCCTACTTTCTACAATTTACCTACATATCCTAAAATCCTGATTCATTTTTTAACGAGGTTGACTCAGTAAAAGAACTATCCTCATACCCACTGATTCATTTTTTAATGAGGTTGAGACAGGAATAAACTATCCTCGCGGCCAATGATCATGGCTTCCAACTGGAAGAAAGACATGTCAATGGACACACCTTGATCATGGCGTCCAAGAGATCTTCATCAGAAGGAAGAATAGTTCTCTGGAAGGAAAACATGTCAAGGGACTCAAAAGGGATAAGAACATCACGTTCAAATAAGCCCATAGAGTTTTCCATATCAATTACTGGATCTAAATCAAAGGAAGATGAGCAAACAGTGAGAGGCTCACTTACATTGGTAATTGAAAACATGGGA